>RCHF01000615.1:0-22637 GCA_003987895.1 Neonothopanus nambi | reverse complement strand
TATACAGTCTTAATCTGAGCGCCCAAGCGCTTCGAGGCGTGGCGAAAGTCGTCCGTATTGACACTAGTAAGTAAATCGATCAACAATCTGAAATTCAAAGTATGCTGTATGTACTTGACGCAAGTTTTGGGTTTGCGGAGAAAAGCACGTACTTGAATCCAGAAGCTGTGAAATTGACGTGGTTTTAACAAGAGAGCCAGGGAAGACGCGGAAAGAATATATATACATACAACACACATCCGACTACAACCGAATTTCAAGACGTGGCCAAAGTGACAGTTTCACAAAAGTCATTCATTTGATTTTTTCACGGCCTTCCGAGAATTAAGTCAGCAGCGGTAACAGCAACCTTGACAGGTGAAGCCTCTGTCTTGATCGAAGTGACCTTTGCCTCCTTAATGACGGCGACGAATTTGCGGCTTGAACGGATACTGAGGCCTTTGATGAGATCGGTGATGAACCCGGCGGTCCGAGCCATTTGGCGGTGGGATCGCTCAGGAAGACGGCGTCTGATGAGTGAGATTCAAGGGCTTTGGCCAAGATCCAGCGCAGGGGGAAAAGATGAGTACGGCGACTACGGAAAAAATCGATAAAAAAGTATGTAAGGAAGTAAAAAAAATGTTTTACTTACCCTCGGACGAAGACGGCGTTAGTAGCAATCACGGCGATTGCGGAAACACCTTTGGCCTTGAGGGTAGAGAGGTCCTCGTTGTATGTCATCAGCAATGCTGTTTTAATCTAAAGTGTTTAGGACTCTCCGAGATCGAAGAGTGATGATAGCCTACTTACCACCCGTTGTTATTGGAGAAAGATCCTCGAATAGCGCCAATAAGGACTACTTTGCCGCTAAGAGAGAAGTGCCGGGGACCCAGGCTTGAGGAGGGTGAAAGCGCGATATGGAGGAACGTGTTATCAGGGATAGCGCTGACAACGGAGAGACACTGGAATTTCCTCGGCGCCCTAGTAAAGAATTCGAATTGGGTGGTAGCTGGGCGCCATGATGAATCAGAAAAAAGTTTCAAGTTGAAGTTTAGGATCCTATAGTACGAGCAGATGAGTATTGGTGCTACTGGCAAAATTTCAGCTCGTATATATAGCAGAGACCGTCTACTTACTCGAAATATGTCTGACGGGCGTTTTCCGAATCGAAGCCCTGCTGTGTCGTGCTGGAATCGCAAGCTGTATCGAGAGTAAGTACATAGAGAAGCCGAAGTACTGAAGCAGTACGGCACCATGAAGCCCGCCAGTATGCTTGCGTTTCCTCATGCCGACTCGGAAACATCTTGTCGATCACTGACTTCTGGCTTCTATTAGTGCTATTAATATTTCGCAGCAGGTATTGTCGTCCAAGCCGAGAGAACGTAAGTCTCCCACTGATACAATCACCAGTGTGGAGTTGATGTTTTTCTTTGGAATGACATTTGGGCGGATATGCTGTAGATGGTATAAACGCAAAAAGAAAAGACAACAATCGCGTCTCAGACACAGTGTCAGTCACGTGGTTACACTTACATAACAATTCAATTTTGTATCGGCAACGGCAGACAGGACTGTCTCCCGGTGATCGTTCGCTCGTAACCTTCCTCCAAACGGTACTAGTTGTTTTACGCCCGCAATTCATTGCGTCGTTTATGGAATTTTCATGATGTTTTCCTCGAACATTCGAAGGAGTTATGTACATCGCCTCGTGGCTCCAAGAATTGGGCAGTAACGGTCAATAGCGGTCAAATCTGAGTCTCAAATTTGAATCCAGGTATGTACTCAATGCCGATGATGAGGCGTCATTCTGAAGCCGCAGGTCATACTATACTAGTCCTGCTTGTTCAAGTCCTCTTGACAACTTCTCGAAACTTTGATCCAGGTATGTACTCACTGCCGATGCTGAGTCGTCATTCTGAAGCCGCAGGTCTCGTACTAGTATACTAGTCTCACTTGTCCGAGTCCTCTTGACAACCTCTCACTCTCACTCTTCTCCTCATGCCTCCTCCAGACATCATCCAACAGGAGCCTATAGATGCTCCGGTGGAGAACACCGACGTTTACGATAATGAACCAGTCGACGAGAAAGAAGAAAAGGAAAAACTAGTTACACCACCAGAAGACGACACGCCCAAAGCAGTCGGTATTTTGGCGCTTTGGAAGTACTCGAATCTCCTTGAACGGGTCTTAATCGCCTTTGCTATGGTCTGTTCGGCTGCGACAGGTGCTGTCGCCCCGCTTTCGGTTTTATTCTTGGGAGACATTCTGAATACTGTTGGAAAATCTCTCTCGAGTGGCACGTCTTCTATAACACAAGACGCCCATCATCTTATCCTCATTTTCGTCTATCTCGGGATCGGTACTCTTGCTGCTGCGTATCTTGGGCACTTTTTATGGCAACTTACTGGGGAGAATCAAGCTAATGTGAGTTTTAGGTTTTACATGGACTGTCTAGCCGGGTCGTAGTCCTGATCATGTCTTGTGTTTGTATCTAGCGTATCCGCAAGCTCTATTTGACGGGAATTCTGCGACAAGATATCGGCTGGTTTGACCAGGCAAGTCAAGGCTCCCTAACAACCCGCTTGGCCGCAGACACCAATCTCGTCGCAGATGGTATCGGTCACAAAGTCGGGGACATCTTCATGGTGTAGGTTTCTTTTTCTTTCCCCCTTTCGGTTTGAATATCTTCTGAAAAAATGTCTTCAGCTTCGGACAGTTCGTCTCAGGCTTCATCATAGCATTTGTGAAAGGCTGGAAGCTGGCTCTTGTCACTCTAGCGTCTATTCCAACGATTTTCATCTGCGCAGGTCTTATCTCGATTTATACTAACAAGACCTCGAATGTCATCCATGGTGGGTGTTTTCTCACCTATAAGCAAGGTTCCTACTCATGTTTTCGATGGGATAAAGATCTTTATGCGCACGCTGGAGCCACCGCCGAACAGGCCTTTGGTGGAATTCGTACCGTCCATGCGTTCAATCTCCAAGGACAGTTCTATGATAAATACACCTCCACTCTCAAGAAAGCCAAGCGTATCGAACTCAAGAACGCTATCTTTGATGGTCTCGGCGCAGGTGGATCGATGGCCACACTGTACTGCGTATTTGGTGAGACCTTTCCCTCTCTAAGCCCTAACGAAAACCCAAGGAATTAATTCTTGCGCTATCACACAGCACTGGCATTCTGGTATGGCTCCCGCCTCGTGATCAAAGGCGAAATGCAAGGCGCCGACGTCCTAATCGTCTTCTTCTCTCTCCTGCTCGGAACCTTTGACCTGGGCGAGCTCCCGCCCTCCTTCTCCGCTATCTCTAACGCCCGCCTCGCCGCAGCCCGAATCTACGACACCATTGATCGCTACCCCACTATTGACGCATTATCTGAATCGATCGGAGAGCAACCTACTAGCTGTGAAGGCAGGGTTGATTTCCAAGGCGTGACTTTTGCGTATCCTACGAGGAAGAGTATGTCGATTTTGAATGGGCTTAGTCTTGGGGTTAAGGCTGGGACTACGGTCGCGTTTATTGGATCTAGTGGGTGTGGGAAGTCTACTGCGCTTGCTCTTATTCAGAGGTGGTATGATGTAGATTGTATGTTTAACCTTCTTCTGCATCTGGGTATATACTCACGGTTGAATCTTTCCTATTTGATAGATGGCACGATCTTGCTCGACGGAAAGGACATAAGATCGATCAACGTCCGCTGGCTTCGTTCCCATATTGGTCTCGTTGGTCAAGAACCTGCGATGTTCAATCTTAGCGTTCGAGACAATATTATGCTTGGGCTAGAACCTGAAGTTGCAGCGACCATCACGGACGAGCAACTACACGATGTTTGTAAGATGGCCAACTGCCATGACTTTATCATGCAACTCCCGGATGGGTATGATACTCTTATGGGTGAACACGGAGGGATGTTGAGTGGTGGGCAAAAGCAGAGAATTGCTATTGCTAGGGCATTGATTAAGGACCCGAAGATCCTGTTACTTGATGAGGTTTGTTTCGAGCTATCTCGTTTCTCAAGAGTTGATTGATCATTTATTTCTTTATAGGCTACTTCCGCGCTCGACACTACCTCTGAGAGGATAGTCATGGAAAATCTTAGCCATACTGCTGCTGGACGAACCATCATTGTCGTTGCGCACCGTCTCAGTACCATCAGGTTTGTTCTATTCAACCTTTTTCTTGGCTACCTGACCCTGACCTCGTACCCTTCCCCCCGCTTCCTCCCTCAGGGACGCCGACGTCATCGTCTACTTCGACAAAGGTCAGATCTCTGAAATGGGCAACCACGACGAACTAGTCGCCAAACGAGGAGCCTACTATGCCGCACTTCAAGCTCAAAAACTCGTCGGCGCTGAAGAAGGTTCCGGTTCTGCTACTCCTGCTATTTCTCAGCAGGAGAAGAACGAGACTGGTACCGAGTTTAGTGCTTTGCAGAGAACCCTCTCGCATGCGGGATCACCCCAAGGGGAAAAGGCTACGTTTGGCATGAGTACTGATCTGGTCAATGAAAAAGTGGATGCTAGTACGAAAGTAGTTGAAGTCAGGCAGACGGATGAGATTTTGACGGCCCAGGTTCGGAAGCCGTTGGCTACTGTGCTGAAGATGATTCGTGGGGACTTGCCCCAGATTCTTGTTGGAGTTGCTGGTGGGCTTGCACTTGGTGGGGTAAGTCAATTTGATGGGCTTATCGTATGCCAGAACGACGAGATTCTGACGTTCTACTCTTTTTGCGTTAGATTAATCCTGTCTTCGGTATTATCTTCTCCCGGGTCATCATCATCCTAATTACGGAGACTGGAAACGCGATTTCCCCTGGTCCCCTCTCCGGAGCCAATTTCTATTCTTTCCTGCATGGTAAGGAGTTTCCTACCTCATTATTATGCGTGTTATGTTTAAATCGCCGATTCTATCAACAGTTGTCCTTGCTCTCGTTGCCTTCTTCGGTGGTACTTGTATGACCCTGGCCTTCGCACACGTAGCCTCCCGTGCCAAATTCTATTTCCGTACGAAGATGTTCCGTGCAGCTCTCGCTCAAGAGATCGGGTTCTTTGATGAAAAGGGCCATTCAACCGGGGCTTTGACTGCTCGACTTGCTACTGAGCCTAACGCTGTCGGAGAACTAGTTACGGAGACTTTTAGTGGAGTGGCTCAATTGGTGGGAACGATGATTACTGGTATTACTATTCTTTTTGTGTTCTCCTGGGAGTTCACTCTGGTGGGTCTAACGGTATCTTATGTCGTCGGAAGGTGGATACTGATAGGTTTTCCAATCTTGTAGTTCAACTTGACATTGGTGCCTATGCTCATCATTGGACAGTTCTACGAGGCGCAGATGAAACACGGGTACGCTATTTGTATATTAACGTTATTTTGTAATTGCTCTGATTGGCTGGACATTTTTAAGGACAAACGACGACGCTATATTCAAGGCGGCTGGTGAATCGGCCGAGATCGTCACAGAAGCGGTCAAGGAAATACGAACTGTGACCTCCTTAGGCCGTCAACAGTATTTCATCGACTCATACAAGAAAGTCGTTCGCGTACCTCATAGAATGGCCCAGAGACAAGCTCTTATTGGTGCTGTTGGCTATTCATTTGCTCAAGGTGGGACCATGTCATGCTGCTCATGTTCTCGAAACAAAGTGATATATTCTTCTGTCATATAGCCTACCGTCACTTCAGTAGCGCTCTTGGGTTCTATGTCGGTACCAGACTTCTCGACTCTCACAGAATTTCTTTCGAGAACATGTTTGGTGTACTCATGGTCCTAACTTTAACTGGCTCTGACATCGGACGCTCGTCCGCTCTTGCGTAAGTGGTTCAGTTTTCGTTTCAAGGTTCCTGCGTTGACTGAATAATTCTTGGGCATCTTCAGCTCACAGTTCAGCTCCTTCCGAACGACTGCTTCCCGTATGCTAGCGCTCTTCAACCGGGAGCCCGAAGTGGACGTGTCCAAACCTGGCATCGAACCCCAAAGACTCGAAGGTGAATTTGAGTTCAAGAACGTCAGGTTCCACTACCCGACTCGCCCCCACCTCGACATCTTCCGGGGCGAATTCAACCTCAAAGGCCACAAGAACCAGACGGTCGCTTTGGTTGGACCCAGTGGTTGTGGAAAGTCCACGGTGATTGGTATGCTTGAGAGGTGGTACGATCGTGCGGGTGGAACAGTCTCGATTGATGGAATTCCTGTCGATCAGTTCCATGTGCCTTCATTGAGGAAACAACTCGCGCTTGTGGGCCAGGAGCCTGTCTGTGAGTTCTTTATTTGACAAGCATCGCTTATATTGCGTGTACTGATAATTGTCGGTTTGTACCAGTGTTTGATCTTACCATCAGAGAGAATCTCTTATGGGGTACCGATGAAGAAGTCTCTGAGGCTGAGCTGGACGAAGTTTGCAAGCGTGCCAACGCCTACAACTTCATTCAGAGCCTCACGGATAAGTATGATACCAGGGTTGGAGACAAAGGATCACAATTGTCAGGTATGAAGAGCATAATTCTCCTTTAAATCACCTTTGCTGACATGTGTCTCCATTGCTCAAAGGTGGCCAGAAACAACGAATCGCCATCGCCCGAGCTCTCATCCGCCGACCACGTATCTTACTCCTTGACGAAGCAACTTCCGCGCTCGATAGTGAGTCCGAGGCAATTGTACAAGCTGCCTTGGACGAGGCTGCTACCACGCAGACTACTGTTACTATTGCCCACCGTCTCTCGACGATTCAGCGTGCGGATGTCATTGCAGTTGTTAGGGACGGTCGTGTCATTGAGCAGGGTACACATGCAGAGCTGATAAACCGTGGAGGACTGTACTCTGAGCTAGCGTCGCAACAGACAGCATGAGCTTGATGGGAATAGGAATGGTGTTAAGTATTTCATCGTATCGCGCATCATAGTTACCGGCATTCTCTCCTGCTTTCTTTCTTCTTTCACGTCGAATGTTTGTTTTATCTAGGGAGCGCGAGCGTCGTTACTATCTACCATTTAATTCAGTAAAATAGACGCATGTAGTACAGTTTTCCACCGTCTTTTAGATACCCTCACTCGTTTACGCAGCTCGATACTATTTTATAGATCAGATTCACGTTGGCAAAGAAATGGTCGCAACTTGCGGAAGTGGGCCATTGCTGGCATGTACGAATCATAACGGCCACGTGTCTATGCTCAGCACTTGTATGTATCCATGATCATGATGATGTCGTTCACATCAGCAGAACCTGGGTGATGTAAAGGCTCGTGTACAGCCCTCTACAGGGCCTTACAGAGCTACATAGAAGTAGAGGACTTGTACAGTGCTGTATACTCCTGTATAGCACTGTATAGAGCCCTTTACGTCACCCATGTTTTGCTGATGCACACTGAGAGTAAAAGCAAAAGGAAACGAAGAAAAGGGTATATTGCAAGCAAAGATGAGAAACTCGAGCACAGAACCCAAGGGCAATCTCAAGAAAACCCAAAAGATCGGACGCGACGAGCAGTTTGTTCAGTTTTTCAATGCATCGACTACGGTTATGGTGGCTCATTTTGGTCTTTGTCTCCGCTCCATTCAATTCTTTTTTCTCCTTACATCATTTTCAACAGGACATCCGCACCCATCTTTAGGATTGAATCAGTATGTGGTGCACCATGCAACCAGTTAGACGTTATTGTGGCTCTCTTTTGAGAGCTGGCGACACTTCAAATTGGTCATTCTCAAACCAGCCTCAATGATGGCCACAGAGCATGGATGCTATGGACTTTGGAGTGTCGAGGATGGTCAAAGCTAGTGATCGGAGCCCTGTCCGGTCACTCGGACATTCAATTGGCTTGGTATTCTCTCTTTCCATATGCCCATGATTGACTTTACACTCTATTTAGGTACTTTTGCTCCTTTCCACCTTCCTGCCACAGCATCTAGCAGCACCCTTGAAAATTTCCATGTGCTATGCATTTTTTTTCTTCTATTACATTCAAACTGGTTCTTTTTCTTCAATTGTAGTTTGCACTCATAGATACAAAATAGGCTTGCCCAAGTAAGGGCCCCTCAGTTTGACACTATCTGGTGTTTCTGAGGTTTATAGCTTACAATATGATTCACAGGTTATGGGCCCCACCTGTTGCTAAATCAGTATCAAGAAAACACCGAATCTGATCCAGAACTGCTTACCACAGAGCTCCTGAACCTCAAGAAAGATGTCTAGTAATGGCACTATCCCTCCTCCCATAATGGAGGTTCCTGAGGAGTTAAAATTCGACAACAGTGTCTGCATTAGTTGGGCACCAGTCAAACAACGAATCGAGAACACCCTGAGAGCCCAGGGCCTGTTCGGTTATATCGACAAAAGTACTCCTAAACCTGCTCCTCCCACTGCTGATAAAGTTCCACTGTCCACCCCTGTCTACTCTCAAACTCCTTCCCTTGATGAATGGCAATTCCGAAATGACCGTGCTAAGGGAATTATTGAGTCTCACATTGAAGATCTCCCTGCATTGATAGCTGACACCAACTCCAAAAATGCTCACGAGCTCCTCAAAGCCTTGACCTCTGAATACGCCGCAAAAGACGAGATGAGGAAAATCCTCTCTGAATGTCGCCTCCACTCCTTTGTCTTCAAGGGAGGGGATACTATCGAAGACTTCTTCTGGCAACTTCGTCGACTACACAAGGAAGCTGTCGAGGCAGGAAACACCATCTCTGACGATACCTTCCAGCAAATTGTCTTGGCAGCTTTCCCCAGTGTGGAGTTTGATACCATCATCCAAAATGCATCCTCGGTGGCCTCTTACCTGTCATCAGCTCTCGTCATCCAGCAAATCTCATTCACCTATTCTCACGTGGAGGATCGTGCTGGTGGTGTCACCTCCAGAGATAAGCTCGTCAACCCCCAGGCACATTCGGCTGTCTTAGTGAAGATCGAGGAGTTGGAGAAGAGGATTGCGGTGCATATGATGAAAGTGGTGAAAGGGGGGAAGAAGTGTGATAACTGTGGGCATGAGGGTCATATGAAGGACGAGTGTTACCAGAAGGGAGGTGGAAAAGAAGGACAGTACCCTTCATGGTGGAGAGGGAAGTGGGATGGTGGAACACCATCAGTGGCTAGTGCAAACATAGTGGTGGGAGAGCTTCCCCAGCACTACGCGTTGGCTTCCTCAGTACCCAGGTGCTCTCCAGGCAAGATCTACACAGATTCCGTGGCCACAGACCACTTCTTCCGTGATCGACATGACTTCATCACATATGAGCCATGCCACTGATTGGGTCAGTCCTCAGAAGAGCATTCCACCTTGTGCATAGAGGGGAAAGGGAGAGCTAGAAAGGTCTTGATGGAGGGGAATAAGGAGGTGGTATTGGAGTTCGAGAATGCGCTTCATTGCCTGAATGTCTCCTACGATCTCATGTCTATTGTGCAGTTGGATCTGAAGGGGTATCAGGTCCTATTCAGCAATGGGTGTGCAAAGTTCTTCACGCTGGAGGGAGTGCACTTCCTGACTGGGATCGGGTCTGATGGTCTCTATGTGCTCCAGGAAAAGAGGGGAAGCATGTTGTCCAGTGCCCCTATGGTCCTCACCACTCGTTCCCGTTCCCTCCACCACCCTGTGGACCTCGAGACTTGGCACCGTCACCTAGCACATGTGGGAGTTCAGAGAATAGAGAGGATGCTGCAGGAGAGGCTGGTAGATGGCTTGGTGGTCACAGACATGAGGATGAATGGGAGATGTGTGGATTGTCTGATGGGAAAGGCTAGGAGGAGACCATTTGACGCTGTGGTTCAGTGCAAACACTTCCCTCTTGAATGCGTCCATACTGACTTGACTGGCCCCTTTAGAACTGTGGCATGTGGAGGCTTTCGCTACTCTATGCCGATTGTGGATGGACACACATCATTTGCAAAGGACTACTACTTCACAACTAAAGAAGCGCTTGCAACATTGTATGCTATCAAACAGTACAGAGTCATGGTGGAGAGGGCTATGGGTCGGAAGTTACTTTGCGTGAGGATTGATGGAGGAGGCGAGTTTGGAAGCGCGGAGTGGGACGCCTGGGCAACAAAGCATGGTATCTGCCTGGAATGGGTACCTGCCCACTCCTCTGCAGCGAATGGCGTAGCTGAATGTCGCCATGCCATTACCTTCTCATGTGTTCATGCCATTCTCCATGACAGCCAACTCCCCGCTTCTCTCTGGGCTCTTGCCGCTGCTTATGTCATCTACACACACAATCTACTCCCCTCCTCACGTGCTGGAAATCAGATTCCTGCTGAGCTGTGGACCAGAAAACACCAAGACATTTCTCACCTTCAACCCTTCGGTGCACACGCATGGGTGACCATAGTTGATGGAAGTGTAGGGAAGTTGGAGGTGAGGGCTGTGGAGGGCCGGATGGTAGGATATGGGGAACGTGGTATGTATCTCCTGTACCTGCCATCAGGTAGGGTAATCTGGAGTCATGATGTTGTGTTTGAGGAAGGGAAGTGCCATTGCTCGCTGTCACCAGTTGGAGGGGAGGAAGAGGACGAAGGGGAAGGTATAAATGATGTTTCTCAAGCTCAACCAACTAGCAACACTGTTGGTGATGTAAATAACTCGGCTAATGACAACCCTACAGTCCCTGATCAGTTCCCCACAATCCCTAATCAATCACATACAGCCGAGGACCAACCAACACCCACAACGCAATCTACAACAACTCTAGCTCCTGCAGCTCAACCCCAGCTTTGTCGATCAGCTAGAAAACATGTCTTATCCCCAGTGATGATAGCGTCGAAAGAATTGGAACAGAGAGAGAGGACGGCGAAGGATTCGGATGAGGATTGGGCTGGTGATCCGAGAAGGCTGAGGGTCCCGAGGGCACATCTGGCAGTGATTGTGGAGGGCTTCGAAGAACTTGATGTAGGTTTTAACACAGCAATGGTTGCTATTGGTCTCCCACCAGTCCTGAAGAGCTACGCGAAAGTGATGGAAGATCCAGAGAGGTGGTCAGGGGCGATTGAGCAGGAGAAGGAGAGGATGATGGTGTTTGGTGTGTTTGGTCCCCTCCAGGACGTACCTAAGAGTGCAACAGTCCTGGTTCCGTTGTGGGTATTTGCCCATAAGGTGAATGGTGATGGGGAGATAGTGGGGGAAAAGGCGAGGCTCATGGTAAATGGAGGGAAACAGGAGGAAGGCCGTGATTTCTATGAAACTTTTGCAGCAGTAATGAGGCTCGAATCTCTGAGAATGCTAATTGCTGTGTGGATCACATTAGGCTATCACATTTGGCAAATTGACTTCGCCTCTGCTTATCTCAACACTGACCTCAAGGAGGAGATTTACATATGGCTGCCTGAGGGATATGAAGGCTGTGGGTCTGGGAAAGTGATGAAGTTGAATAAGTCAATCTATGGTACGATGCAGGCAGGAAGGAACTGGTGGATGAAGCTGGATGGGACATACAGGGAGTTGGGATATAAAAGGTCCCAGGCTGACCAATGTGTGTGGAGTAGGGTGACGGAAACAGGGGAGATGATGATAGGGACTTACACAGATGATACATTGGGAGGTTCGTCATTGGTGGAGGAGATGAAGAAGGCAAAGCAGGAGATAGGGGAGTGGTATAGGGTCAAGGAGACAGACAGCATACAATTCGCTTTGGGTATGAGGTTGACCCATGATCGCAACACAGGGACAGTGTCATTGTCGATGGAGGCCTACTGGGATCGTCTCTTACTAAAGCATAGTCTTCAGGACCTCAAGCCGAAGTCAACTCCACTACTCCAGGGTGTTATCCTCTCCACGAGTCAGTCCCCTACGATGGAGGAGGAACGAGAGTTCATGGAAGGCAAGCCTTACACTGAACTGTTGGGAGCTATCCAGTTCGGTCAAGCCACTTGTCGCCCTGACTTGGCATATGCCACTAATCTCCTTAGCTGTTTTACCCAGAATCCCAGACACACTCACTGGAACACTCTTCTCCACCTCACTCGCTATATTATTGGCACTAAACATTACTCCATTACCTATCGAAAAGACGACACTCATGGCCTCATTCCTATCACCTACGTCAACTCTGATTATGCCTCCTGCATCAACACTAGGTGCTCCACCCTCGGCATTGTAACTATCATGGCAGGTGGACTGACTTTCTGAATGGCCAAGCGGCAAGATGTCGTCGCTCTGTCTATGACTGAGGTGGAGTACATAGCATTGGTGAAGGGTGCGCAACAAGCAAAATGGGTCCATCATTTCCTCCATGAAATCGGCCACGGCATCTCCCTTCCTTCCCAGCTTCGCTCCAATAATAAAGGCACCATCACCCTGTCAGAAAACCCAAAATTCCATGCACATGTCAAGCACATCAACATCAGGTATCATTACTTACACAATGCTGTAGAGTCAGGGGAGCTGAAGGTGGAGTTTGTGGGGTCCGAGGATAACCTGGCTGACATCCTCACTAAAGTGTTGAGGCCTATCCTTCATCGTCATCAAGTTGGTTTGTTGGGGTTGGTAGAGGATACAACCAGACAGGCCTAGGGGAGTGTCGAGGATGGTCAAAGCTAGTGATCAGAGCCCTGTCCAGTCACTCGGACATTCAATCGGCTTGGTATTCTCTCTTTCCATATGCCCATGATCGACTTTACACTCTATTTAGGTACTTTTGCTCCTTTCCACCTTCCCGCCGCAGCATCTAGTGGCACCCTTGAAAATTTCCATGTGCTATGCATTTTTTTTCTTCTATTACATTCGAACTGGTTCTTTTTCTTCAATCGTAGTTTGCGCTCATAGATACAAAATAGGCTTGCCCAAGTAAGGGCCCCTCAGTTTGATACTATCTGGTGTTTCTGAGGTTTATAGCTTACGATATGATTCACATGGAGCTAACAAGAAGCTGAAGACTTCAATTTCTTATGGTCAACCTCTAGGTCAGTCAAAGCTCGCCTTCTGATATCGATGTAGTCTTTGCTTATCTTAAACATTATATTGCTACAGTAATGAAACCTTCTGATCCAGCATCCAACTTGAGGAAACTGTTCAAGACTCCCTTTAAGGATTCATCAAAAGTCTCACAAACCATGGTCCCTGTTGAATCACCCTTCCCAGTAGTCACAGTTCCCACTCCAGTTGAAGTTCCATCTCCCAAAGCTATGGAGGTCAAGATCGAGGAAGAGGAGGGTGACAACATCCCAGTCTCCCAGATAAGGACATAGATGAGGAAGTGAAGACAGCAGAGTGACCATGTAAGTTGGGTCAGGTCCACTATATCCTGCTGAATCTCACTATGCTTCAGTGTCACCTATAGAAATACTACTGACTTGTATATTGAACTTGAGTAACCAAGCTCCCGGAAGGTCAAGGTAGGTGTCTTCTACCTTAAGCGTGCACTTAATCCTTAACTGACATTGATATCTTTGCAGCCAATCATATGCCATGAAGGCGTCCACTCTATCCACCGAGCTATCCATTAAGCTTTCTCAAAGAATGAGCTTTGGAACTGAACTGGAACTGAATTAATGGTGCACTGTTGTCATCAAACAAACGGTGCATTCAATTTTTTGGTTTCTTGTATTGTGTTGATGCTGATTTGAGCTCTCTCATCAGTGCACAAGTCATTGCTACTGGCTTGTAGGAGCTGGAGTTTGAATTTGTCCTATCCTTCCACAGTACAGTCACAGGTTATTGTGAGCATATCAGATCGAAAGTTCAAGGTTTGCACCTATGTACTTCACGAGCCTGCATCTTGGGAAGCTAGTTCATTTGATGAGGAGTATGAGCATGCCAAGGACACTAATGATGTTATAAGACATGTCTGTACATTATGTTGAATCAATCTAGAATTATCATGATATCATCCACTCAGACACCTTTTCCCCTCTATTAGGAAGACATCGTAACACCGGATGGTTGTTATTAACCATCCTCTGAACTCTATCCTTCATAGCATCTGTTGTGTAGATGCCTATTCAAGTTGACTTGCAAACGTACTTGGTTGTTAGAGACGAGAAAGCAGTATGCATTCAATGTCCCATGGTGATCTCACAAGAAACCCACTGAATCAGCCAAGCCCAGTCAACCAGTGCTCTCTGCTTCATCCCGATCTGATTCTTCACTTTTGTCGAATTAGCTCAGTCATCGCCCCTGCAGCTGAATTCTCATCCAGTCCAAATTCAGTTCTAAAGTGTTTTCTTCTGAGCTCAGTGACGAATTGTCAAATACTATGGACCGAGCCTGCAACGACTGAAATATATTCTTTTACATGGTGACAGAGAAGAGAAACTCTGAAGGCTGGCTCACTTGTTGGCAGAAACTCAGTTCCACAAGCCACTAAAACCTCTTCCCAAATCCCACTTCTATTCAATCATTTTTCAAGATTCAGACACTTACAGAAGTGCAGAAAGCAGTGTAAACAAATCAGAATGGGCACGCAGGGAGACATGCGCTACACAAAAAGGAGTGTCCAAGGAGATTGAAGCCACGACAAAGCCACGATACACAGCATGTAAAAACAATAGCAGCGGCGTTGAGCAGTGAGTCGACTGAAAGAGTAAGCCGTGCCTTGTGACGTCAAAAGAGAGCTTCGGGCCCAGACCGCAGGTCTAGACCACCGTTATATTAAATAATTACCATATATAGCAAAAAAGTGAGAGCAGATTTTGGCGGTAAGAGCAAAGTAAAAACAACGAATCTAACACTTCACTTCGTTCCGTTATGATTCGTAAAAATCGCATTTTAAGCTTTCATTTGTGAGGTTTTGAGATGGGGACTCAAGAGGAGAGATATTTCGGCTTATCAGGCACTGTCAGGTTGCAGCGCACGACTCTAGGCTTTCATTACCTCTTCCCGATTCTTGCGACAACTCCTTGTTTTTCAATTCTTGTATTAGTGAAGCATGGGTTATGCGTTCAATGGCTGCTGCGAAGAACTTGCGCACGCGGATTTCTGTTTCACTCTCATCCTCTCTCATCGCGCATTCACAAAAATGGGGATCTATACTCTGAAGACATCCAACAATCTGGTAAGCGCAAGCAATTCGATTCTGTCAAGCTGTATGCGAGGATTTCGGCGTACTCATTCTAAACTCCAGTGTAGACCGATATCGATGGAATACTGTATCCTTTGAGCCCAAGCCTCAAATTTTCTTTTTCGGGGTCATGACTGCAAGCTCTTGATGCAGTGAAAGATTGGCACACTGGTACAAAATGTAGCTCTCATGTTACAGCAATGTTGTGCTAAGTGGCAGAATTGGACGGTTGGGAGTGCGCTATTGGGTGAGCTCGTTACAGTGCTAGGTTGGTTTCCTGCTGCCTGCAATTTATCTGATCTTCTCGCTCTCAGCTCCGTCTCCCAGCGTGATCGGCCGCCGAGTATTCAGAGTCTGAATTTCAGACTACAGCCAATGTCCGCCTCCTCGCCATCTTCGTCACGGAGAGACGCCTCACCCCCCGTGCCTTAGGATCTTATGACAAGCCCCGTCGAGTGAGAACCAGGTGCAAGAGGTTTTAGACATCGTTGGCTGGCACGTCGCTCCGACCCTCTGGACGAGCGAAATGAGCTACTCGCGTCTTGGATTTGGGTTTTTGATTTTAGAAAAGCTACTTTCTGGACGCAGTTCAGAAGTTCTTTCATTGTATGTATTTCTTCAACTTGGGCCTCATATTCTCGCTCTAAAGCTTCCATTAAGATTTTGGCACCCCTTTGCAATCAACCAGTATCGGTGTTTCCTCCTCATCATCATTTTATCTTATCCACGCCACGCAATATTCACACCCCGGAATTCCATTGCCGTCTTCGCGATGAATTTCGACGGCTCCACAGCATACAGATACGGATTTCACGATGCCACGTCATACGGAGCTGTACTCAGCACTGGGATTGCACTGGGACTGTTCTAGGATACGTTCGAAGCTTTTGTACACAGGCATCCACAATAGCTTTTTTACGCGTTTTAGTCTACTAGTGGTACGTGCTCTCTTCACTGCTGTGCTTGAAGTATGCTGATAATCTGACTCTGCTCTTCTAGGTGCGGTCTATGAATAACGAGGGCGAATAGTGAGGTCTTGAGGGCCAAGATGTGGTGGCGGGTTTGAATGGTACCGTTTGGTACTCGTTGAAAACGACGTACGGGCAAGTTCACGAAACTAGATTACATAGAAACACGCCAAATATCCGATATATCAGAATTTATGCTACAATTCTACAGCTCATCTACTTCAAGTCAAAACCACAACAACCGCGGTCGATCCTTGGGATGCTTGGACGCGATAGATGGCACGTCGAAGGGAAGACTCCATTGCACGCCAGCACTCAGGTCATCTAAGTGGGCCTTTCCGACAACCCTTAGATCCCACCAGAGACGAAATTGAAAGCCTGAGCAAAGGCATGAATGCATGAGGGTTCGTTCATAGGTTCCAGCACGCCAAAATGAAAGCTGACTTGAAAGATGTGAAATCTTAAGCCAGCGAGCTTGGAGGTGCATCCGCCTGTGTACGGTGTGGCAGGAAATTGACAGTATTCCACGAAATAAGTTAGGACGCTTTGGGATGTTGAGTGTATGTCTATTCCTCCCCTCTTGAGCATCATTCAATCTTCTTCACATTCCGCCAACTATTCAAAGCTTCGCATCGGAGACTGTGCGGAAGGAACTGAACGATTCACTCGTCTTCATCGTCACCCACGTTTTCGTTATCGACACCCTCTGTTCTTTTTTTCTGGTCCCGCCGAAATCCTTTCCCGTTCCTCCAGCGTTCATTGACCACTTCTACAGGATCCAGCCGCTTTCTATTGAGGAGAGGCACATACTTTTGCAGCTTCCTCGAAGTCCCACCCCCGAGAGGCACCTCTACTTGAACAGTATGTCCAACCCTGATTCCAATTGGCCCTTTGGGAATTGGTGCCCAGGGAGGGGGGAAGAACGCTGCTGCAGCATGAAGAAAATGTTTATTTAGCGCCGAGTATACCTCCGACCGAGCATGTATAGAATGAAGAAGGTGGTAAAGTCCTCGACCATCTTCTGTCGAGGTGAGTTTGTTGTTTGGATCGTAACCATCTGTACGCCAATCAACATCCTGGTCGGAGTACCCACAGTCCCACAGCATGAGCGGAAGCGCATCAGCTATCTGGTATTCTGGTTTGCAATCGACAACTTCAATTGTTTCGCCCTCTCGAGGTTGTTCTAAACCCGCTGTCACATTGAGCAGCGAGTTGACCACAGAAGGATGCTCAAGCCCTCGACCGACGAGTAAAAGCACTGCCATGATATGTCGCACTTGATGGTACAAGAATGCAGTCCCAACAAGATTGAGAACGTACATGCAAGGCGAACCATCAATAGATGTAAGACCATCCACTGGTACAATTTCAGCGCGCAAAATCCGCCTTTGGAAAATTGTAATCTGCTTTGCTGGATCGAGTTTGCATAGATTACGGAAGTCATGCTCCCCGAGCAAACGTGAGGCAGCATCTTGCATTCTGGGAATATCGAGATGTTCTGAGGAGAAAAAATACTTGTAATGTCGATACTTGCATGCGAAGCGCGCAGAGAATGACGGGGACACAGGTGACCATGCGAGGATGCGGATAGTAGGAGGAAGAATACGATTAAGAATGGCGACATAGTCATGCTCTGGTCCCGACTTTCTGACGGAAGGGGAGGCTGCCGTTGGCCGTACAAGATCGTCGTCATTCAAGCTAAGAGAGCCGAATCCATCTTCGAGCATTGGAGGACCATCCTCTAGCGATTCGACTATCTGTGACGAGGACTGTTCCTGAGGTGGGCCTTCTATCGGTTCTGGGTCGCCATCGAGTGCACTTCTAACCCAAAGTGATATGACCTGACCAGCAGCACTGACACCCCGATCTGTCCTTCCACACTTTTCCCATTCACACCCATCATAGCCTGCAGCGGGATCTATCAGTCTGGTTCGAGCCAATGCCTCGAACAATACACCCTCTACGGTTGGGAGAGGTGTCGGCAACGTCTGAAAAGCAAGCCCATTGTATTCCCATCCCGAATAGCAGAACTTCAGCGCAATCTTGCGACGAAAATAAGATGAGAATTTGAACTCTTTTGGCGCGGAGGGTATAAATTTACTGGATTCCTCAGCTGACGGTGCTTTTGATATTACCGACTCGTTCTGCTGTTCTTCCAGAGCTCTGAGACGAGCTATGAGATCCTCTCTGGACCAATTTTCGTATGAAGCCATAGAAGATATTGCGCGTATTTTAAGACGGATTCTGCGACCAGATTGAAAGCATTTAAACATAGATCATGGCTGTAGTCAGTAGTGATGCAAGTGATGAACCGATGAGAAAGCGTCGCGGGTGAGGCTTACCAATCTCGCGTACTCTCAATCCACTACAGCCATGGCATCTCTTTCCATCTCGTCGACAGTGAAACTCACGTCCGGTAAACAAATCCAGGATTGGTGGTTCTTGATGATTCATGTTGCAGGTTATTGATAGGATACTTAATGCCCACCTTGGGCTTTGGTGTTTACCAGAACTACAACGCTAAACCTTCGGTCCTCGAAGCTTTCAAAGCAGGCTATCGGTTGGTGAAATGGCCAATTTCTGACTTCCTTGCTTGAGACAAATCTGCATCACAGGCATATCGATTCCGCACAGATGTACAGGAATGAGGCAGATGTTGGAGCCGCCGTACGTGAGAGCGGACTCGACCGATCCGATCTATTCATTAGTGAGCTCAGGCCTTTGAACTTGAAATTTGGAGCTGTTCTTGAGCTGACAGACTCGCTACAGCAACCAAGTGCGCCTCGAAATCCCATGGATACGAGAGTACACTGAAAAGTGTCGATGAATCCCTTCAAAAGTTTGGTTTTGGTATGTGTGTTTTCCGTCTGAATTTGATTCATTCATGCATATCTTGCCTACGGATCGCTAGACTATATTGATCTGTTCCTCATCCACGACCCTTTATCCGGGTCGGAGCGTCGCCTTGCTACTTACAAGGCTCTGCTTGAATGTAAGGCAGCCGGAAAGATCAGGACTGTGGGTGTCTCGAACTAGTAGGGAAAGATCTATTCCTGTTCTCGAACTCCATACTCACATAAGAGGTATGAAAACAGCAATGTAAAGCACCTTGAAGAAATTCGCAACGCAGGGTATGAATTGCCGGCGGTCAACCAGATAGAGGTATAGTGGTCTCTTTTGATCTGAGGGAATCATCAGTATAATGCGATCTACTAGCTTCACCCGTTCTGCCAACAGCGGCCTATCGTTGAATACTGCAATGAACATTCCATCGTCGTTCAGGCATATTGCCCAATCATTCGAGGCAATATGACCGATAAAGTGTTTACTACAATCGCAGAAAAGGTACGCGGGATCCCATCGTTATATTGGGAGGTTTCTCACTATTCTGCTGCAGCACAAACGCGAGCCGGCACAAATTCTGCTACGCTGGTCTCTGCAGAAAGGGTACGCAGCTTTTCTGTTTGGTTTTGATAGTATTAATCGAGTCGTCGTTCAGCTTGGTTCCGCTTCCTAAGAGTGCGACCCCCGAGCGTATTCATTCAAACGCGCAACTCTACGACTTTGAGTTAGATTCGGAGGATATGGCCCAGCTCGATGCCCTTGACCGCGGAAAAGCTGGCGCTATCAGTTGGAACCCAGTCGACGCAGATTAGGTATTGGCTACTACTAGTAGACGGAGCCTCAGTGTTGAGCTCGGTCGTCAGATATGAATTGGATATAGTTTCCAGTGGTATATGTAGATACTTGAGTAACGGTACTTATTATGAGCCTGTACGGAGGAGCGTTTGTGTAGCGAGACGCTGCGTGCGAAACAATTGTTCGTCTACTATGCACCACCCTGTACCAGCGCTGCAGGTTTCAAATTCGACGTTCTTCCCTTCTAACACAATCGCCTAATGAAGATACGCATATTTCTTGTTGACTGCAGAATCTCAACCTTTCAAGTGCAAGATTTGGATAATGGTCATCGAAGGAGCTCTCGAGACTTGGAGGGAATGTGCTACTACTTGTACTTGTGAATCGCTTTGTCGAGACACGTTTCAAGGTGCGACACTCGTTTTCGGTTGATAATAATGAATAATTTTTATGTTTTTCCAGATCAGAAGGGAGACGGTGACGAGCAGTACTAGGAAATAGTTGGAAATATGGCTCTGCCTCAGACCATGTTCACCATTTGGACCACGTTGATGGTTTGGTGTTAATAGCATGGCCATGATGGTTGAAGGGCGCGGTTCAAACGTATCTTAATGGCAGACAATGGTGCGTGGCACCGTTCGACTAGAAAAACTTAGCTCATGGTGATTCCTTCATAGACTAACTGGCCAATGACCAAAAAAAATTTAAAACATCAAAATCTCTTGACCACGATAGGTGTGTTGGTATACAAACTGAAGAGACATCCGAGACGCTAATGTACACTATTAAAGATGAAGTAAAATATACCTATCATCTACTCCCTAACACGGAGCACGACATGCAACTGTGATGGAGAAAAAAAAGGTAAAAAACCAATCGCAGCACGTCATATCTATCCTACAGGTCCTGCCATCATGCTCGTGCACAAAGAGCCGACTCTTCGACACAATACTTTGCATTATACATGCGAGCCCGTCAGCTCATATCGGCTGACCATCCACAATCCATTAATATCCAGCATCACACTCGGGGTCGCCGCAGGTGCACATGTATACAGGCCGTTCTTCAGCGGGGCGCCCGGTGTTCAACATCTCCAAGAGCTTCTCTTGCGCACCGGCCTCGACATATGACCTCGAAGGAACGCGCAGGAAGTCCATGACAGGGAGGTCATAGTTGCTGGTATACTCGGGATACCTCGCGTCCGGGATGCGCCACTGGTAAGCTGGCCGCGAGAACTTGTGTAGGAGGTACACTGGATAGAAAATAGGAGTAGGAGCGTCGTTATTCGGGTTGGGGAGTGGCACTGGTACGCGCTCATTAACGGGGATCTTGTACGCGAGGATTACTGGTTCGAGACTGGCGGCAGGAGCGCCGTTGCTCAGGTTCGGAGGTGACACCTTGCCCAGCTCGTTAATGGGCATCTTGTTCCTGAGGTACACTGGGTCAAATTTAGCAGCGGGAGCGTCGTTCCTCAGGATCGGAAGTGGCATCACAAGTGGCACCTCCAGTTCGTCAGGCTCGTTAACGGCGATGACGTCCAAAGCCTTGAGGATAGAAAATTTCTCTCGGTTCAGAGCTGGAGGGGACAGTAGTCGAAGGCGCGCGGGGCCTTTGAGGCCTTTACGCTGAAGACCTTGAGAAACTTGCCTGAGACCATGGCTCATATAGCTGGTTTCGGAGGCGGGACTAGTGACACGCTCGTAATCCGTGACGCTCGCGTCGTCGATGTCGAAAGTGGTGATGGAACGGGTGACGGTCATGCACCTCTGCGCGTTGAGCTTGCCGAAAGGAACGCGTCGACCGCGGAGCTCAGAAGGCGAAAGGAACGGGTCAGACGGGTCGACTAGGCTGTTACGGCACGATATCAAGTCATAGAGCCTAGGTGTGTCGCGCACAGGAAAATATGTAGGAGGAATGGCTGGAGTTACCATAGTATCATATGAAGGATCGTTCTCCTCGGTGACTTCGTACGCGGACAACGGGGGACTGCCGAACTTGAAGGACGGAGAGGGTCCGTCGTCAGTATGGGAAATCTCGACAGCCACAGCGGCAGTGGCGTCAGATGTCTGGGCTTCCGGGCGGTCCGTGCCACCGAAAGTTGCAGTCGGCTTGGGTGGCTCGATGACACCGAGGGCACCTTGAAGGTGCTCCAAGCCTTCGTTCGAGGAAATGGATTCCTCAGACTCAGTCGAACCCCCGGAGTCACTGGTCTGGCCTTCTGAAACCGTGCTTTTCGATAGAGAAGCGTCTGACAACCGGTCCAGCGATTCGTCGGATGCGGAGCGGGGCAAGGAAGCGGTCATTAGTTTAAACTTCAGGGCTATTGTCAGTACTCCGAAGACAAGAGTATGAAACATCAAACACGTACTTCAGACCACCCTTCTTCCACCGCAAGGAGTTGCTTCTCAAAAACATTGTTGTCATTCGCAGCTGCGTCAAAGCTATCTAGCTGTTGTTCGTTGTTCATAACGGGCATTGTGGTTGGTTCGGACATTTAGACAAGTGGAGTCTAGACAAGATATGAAGATAAATGATGGAAGATGGAAGATGAGAAGAGGATAGAAAGCTGAGATGAATGGAATGCAATGGATAGAATGCCCCTCGTGCTTTGAAGGACGAAGAATTCAAGCACCTTCAAAGACACATTTATATGTTCTTTGTTGGCCAAACACTCCCTCTGTTAATTCTGCACGTGCCGATTCCGCCAACTAGAATGGTCTTTGTGCGCGTCGGCCACTCGAGAGGAACAATGGATCCGTATGCTGTGTACCTACATGAAATTCCTGTTATGGAATATTGACGCCTTGACCTCCGCCACGACGGTACCACAAACATGCATATGGCCGGCTGTACATAATCATTCCCTTTCATCTTTCGCGGTGGCGTGACCATGACTGGTCGCGAGGCCTCTCTTTGTCCCTATTTTGGGCAGATACCCAGAGATACCCTGCCGTGTGTAGCGTCATATTGGAGTGGCCTAGTGCAGATTCCAGTCCACAGCTTTCATTGTACCTTTGGTTTCCGCTTCTCGTCTCCCCTGGCCAAGCTGCACTTTTCCGAAGCGCACAATAC
>RCHF01000614.1:0-22927 GCA_003987895.1 Neonothopanus nambi | reverse complement strand
TTGGACATGCTGAGAAAGAAGAGAGATGGGGAGGTGAAAGATCATGAGGTGGTAGAGGGGTGGTTTCCGTAACAGGAATATGTAGTACAACCTTAAAATTAATGTATGTGCGATTCTATCCATTACAAGCGCTGGTTCAAGATCATTCTATATTGAGACGTTACACCTGCATACATACTATTACGAATTCCATAAAGAGGAACGGAAAAGGGGAAATGGCGGAGAGAGAATCGTAGCGAGTCGTATGCCGGAGTAGATGATACGCATGTATGTAGAGAGGGTACAAAACATTTTAACCAAAAGCACCCAAGGGAAATAAATTGAAGAGGGCGAGGAGGAGGGGTAGTTGAATGTACAATAAGGATATTATGCAAGCAAGCAAGCGATAAATCTCCAAACCAGAAAAAAACAAAAGCCAAGGCTGACTATTTGCAATGGCATGCGAGGGGAAAAACAAGGAGAAAGAAAAACTGTTAAATGATTCAAGTGAAATGTAAAACTACGAAGGCATTAGAATGAGAAATGGCCTTCGTTGAGAGTCCTTTACACAATAGGTTAACCTGATTCCACTTCTCGAAGAACGGAACCTCAAGCAACCGCCGCCGCTCTAACTGTCACATCCGTCCCTTCCGCAAAATGACCATACCCAGCACCGGCGCCACCCGCAATAATAGTATTCCTATTCCGCCTGGTCGGCGTAACAGGTCTAGAACCCTCCTGTTCAGACTGTTCAGATTCTGAGAAATACTCCGACTCCGACATCGTCGGTGTATCAGATCCTCGAGTACCAATACCACCGTCAACGCCAGCGCCTAGAACACCAAATTCATTTGTGTTGCTGTTGATGGATTCGGCGGCGGTGGCGAATGTTTGTACGGATCTAAATGACGATGCGCGAGATTCTGAACGGGGGCCGGGACCTGTGGACCCGATGGTATCGGTTGGTGTACGTGAACCAGAGTGTGAATCTGGAGAGCGGAAGGATGAGGGTGATGCGGATGCCTGGGCGTGGACATGTGCGAGTGGTTTGGATGAGGTTGGTGTCGGGTCTAGTGATTTCGTCGATGGTGAGGTAGGAGTAGGATCAGGAGTTGAGGTGGGTTGGGACGAGGTAGCCAAAGTCGATGTAGTAGTGTTTTTGTTTTCGATAGTCGAAGAAGAGGTGAAGGTAGTATCTTCAACCGCCGCCTCCAGAGGCGTCGGAACATTGACACTCTCCTTTGTCTCTGTTGTCGACTCCAGAACATTCGCAGGCGGCTCAGGTTCAGAATTGAGTTCTGGCTTAGTAGAAGAGGCATTCTCCGAAACCACAGCAGGTACCACATAACTCAACGTAGGTGAAGCAGCAGGCGTATTTCCCTGAATACGTATCTCTGGAGCCTCAACAACACCCAACCCACTCGACATACTAGATTCACCACTACCTTCCAAACTATCTTCGTCACCCTGATGGGAAACACCTTCTTCCGCTTCAGCAACAGGCTCGGGTGTATTCGCAGCCGCACGACTCTCAGCTCGAAGTCTCGAACCAGGTCTCACGGCAGCAGACGAAGACGATTCCCCTCCATTCTCCAAGTATTCAAATTCAGGTGGTGGACCCAAATCAGCCGTACTAGCCGCAAACGCAATCGCATCAGGACCATAAGGCACACCAAACCTAGCAAAAGACTCTCTACTCGAAATCAACTTCAATTGCTCAGGTGTAGGACCCGATTTAGGATACGTGAATTCCGTACGGACAACCGTGTGCGTTAGTGGTGCTGATATCGAGTGGAGAGAAATGGTTGAAGGTGAGGTTAGGTGGTTTGAGTTTAGAGTTGCGGTTGATTTTTTACGGGTTAGGGGGTTGACGAGGGAGAATAGGGATGAGGTTGATTGGGAGGGTCGGTGGGTGCTGCTTCGGAGGGTCATTGAGGGTCGGGAGATTGTAGAGGTTAAAGAGAGGGCACCACCGGAATCGCCCCGGGCGTGGGAGGAGGAGGAGGAGGTAACGGTGGTATCTCCGGTAGACGTTACGGGGAGACCAGGTGGTGGAGCGGGTGGGGGAGCGACAGTGTTGCGTGTACTTGAGTTACCGCTTAGTGTCCCAAATAGGTTGCCGAGACGGAAGGTTGATCGTCTGTTCGGTGCTGAGGTTGTGCTGGTGGGCGTGCTAGCGGTCGCTGTACTGGTTGGAGCCGGAATGTCATCTTGGCTTAAATCGACCACTTCAAAGTAAGCAGGAGCTTGACCTCGAGGGTCGGGGGCATCTTCCGGTACATTACTCTCAACCCGTACGAGCGAGCTGCTTTCTCCGCTTCCAGTATCGGTGCTACGTCTCACCGCCATTCCTTCACCTGGAGGTCGGAGGTTTGCGGCTGCCAGCTCACCAGATTCGTCGTCATCGTTTGACAAAAGAGGGGTGTCATTGGGTGAGTCTGGCATAGGAGTGTACCGACCATCATGAACAGATGCTTCGCCATCTTCAGCTACGGGCGGCATGTCAACTGCTACAGTCGCATCCTCCATATCTGGAGGTCCTCTAAGCTAAAGCATTAGGAATACCTCATAGCCAGACAAATTCGGATGTTCGTACCGAAAGATGACCAGTTCCTGCTCGCCAGGCTCCTTCATGTAAGCCGGTAGGGAAGTGGTAGAAATTTGTGACGGAGTCCTCCGAGGTCTTCGAGTCCTACGAGGTCGATTGCTGCCACCATTCGCATCACCATTGATAGCAACAGTAGAACTACCGCCGGTCAATTGGTCTGCAGTGAGCTCCGTGGTAGGCGCCATTGCGCCCGCACCCACTGCGGCTGCACGACTGAAGCTGGAAAGCGATCCAGACATTCCTCCGGATTTCCTCATCCAGGTGAATGCACCCATTGCGAGTAAGACGATGACGACGAGGATTATTGGAACCTAAGCGAATCGGTTGGTTGGTTAGGCGGACAGTTTGATTACTTAGTCAAGAGACGTACCCATATCTTGAACGTATTCGAAGAGCTACTATCCCGTTTATAGAATTGTTGTACAACAGCCCGTTGAGAAAACGGAGAATAGGCATTTTGTTGTTGTTGGTCGTAATCTTCCCCACTCGCCAGAGGAGCAGCCGAGACGGAAGCTAAGTTGGCCAAGACGGCTAAAGTAGCTACTAGGACGTGTGCAGAAGAAGTCAGAGACATTATTATGGTGTACAGGATTGGTCGTAAGTCATGATAGGAAGAAGTAGAGAGCATAAGAGAAGAGGGAGAAGGAGGCCCAGGTTAGAGGGTGCCCTGAGTGCCCTAATGCAAAGATAATCCCGACTTGTCATATGTGATTTGTACATCTTTTTCAGTTCCTCACGCGAGTTGACAAAAAAAGGAAGCCTGGATCCTTCTATTGCTGATACTACAGACTCAAAAAAGGTGCTACTTATCGCTCTGATTATCTGCAATTTCATGGATAGTGCTTCGAGGTCAGTTTATGGGTTCAGCGATAGGGAAAGGCTGAGTAAGGCGATATGACCGTCTCGTGCGACCGTCTGCGGGATTTGTGGCGCAGCGGCGGCGAGCACAGGCGAGCACCGGGTTTTGTTTTACCATGCCGAGGTATTTACTTGAAGACGGCCGAGGTATTTTAGCGGTTTCTCTCTGTCGTGTGCTTCCTCTGACTGCTTGGTGTCTACGCCCAGGATAGAACAAAGAACAATCATGGCACATGATTGCCTCATGTACAGACAAAGATTGCCAACTTTCGCGACATATCCTTTTCCTCTATGTACCACCGTGACATCTTGATACCCCATTTTTTTCGCGTTTGACCATGAATTACGCGTCTCTCTACCCGCAGAACTCATCCTTCGACGCGCCGACAGATTTTCCGAAAGGTTCATCAAAGGTTCGCTTCTCAGTACTCGTGAATTGACAGTAGATCTCACATATTACCATTTTATGATCAGACTAAATCACATCGATCTAGAAATGTTTCGAGCCCCTCCCCCACTATTGCGGAGAACAGTGTGGAGATCAACGCTAAATCACGCGGAGCGACTACTGAGAAACCCACCACTTCGCAAGCTGCCTCTGCAAGACCAAAGAGCCGACCTATGCGCCCTAGATTTTCAGAGCCTCTACCGATTATAACGTTAGCAGAACTGAACTTAGGGGAGGATGCAGTCAAGCCGAAAACTTTCAATGCGAATGGTAAAGCGAGAAAACCGCGTCGCTCGGAGCCTATGCCATCCAGTAGTAGTTCCAGAGAGCCCGAGAAGGAGGAGGAAGAGATTCATATTCCCAAGATCGAGGAATATGATGATATTGTTTTATCTTCTGAACGGGCCAACGATGATCTCGCTGAGCTGTGTCAAAGTGGATCGCATCCTGACGAGCTTCCTACATTCGTGAAGGCAGATGCAGCTCAAGTCGAGGGGTTTAAACCACGCATCAAGCTACTCGACCATCAAGTACGTGCGCGCGAATGGATGCGGTTACGAGAGAACCCGAAAAATAATCGGTTTGGAGGGATACTCGCTGATGAGATGGGGTAAGTCGATGTTTATTGTGTCGTGAGTGTCTGGGTCTCAAGTTTTGACAGCCTTGGAAAGACTGTGCAAATGCTTGTCCGCATTCTTGATCGTCGGAGGGAACATAAAGATGGACTTTTGATGCCTACTCTGTAAAATTTTCTCTTTTGATACAGTTAATCCGTTTGAGACCTCACCAGAGTTCAATAGCATCATCTGCCCTTTATCAATTCTATCGCAATGGAAACATGAAATCGAAAGATTAGTTGGTCTTCGACTTCGCGTGAAGTCATATTATGGAGGTGATCGGCGCTGTAGTAGGTCACGCTAGGTCTTTTCATGCGGTTTAGCGTTTTTGAACCTCTCTTTTCAGCGATATATAACATGATAGATCAAGACATCGTGCTCACAACCTACGGAGTTGTCAAATCAGAACATCTCATTTACAAGAAATCTACAGGTATGATTTCTTACACATAAAGACGGATGTCTTTGTCGTTAACGTGCAAGATACAGATGATATCCATGCCTCGAAATTCATTAAATCGAAAACAATAATACAAGACAAGGGTGGAAGGAGTGTTCATGAGAAGCTAAATGACATGTTATTCAGAATGAAATGGTCGTGTATTGTTCTCGGTGCGTGGGTCTCCCTCCTTCCAAAAGTCCGTAGGGCGCGTAAAATTAAGGAATTTGGTCAATCTATGTAGATGAGGCTCACGAAATTCGAAATGCTACGACTATGAAGGCCAAGGCATGTCATGAGCTGGAGGCAACCTTCAGGTGGTGTCTGACTGGTACACCTTTGTACGAAGTTCTGCGTTGAACTTCTTTTGCCTCAACCACTGACTTTTTGAACGTTATCTTCCGTATTGCATCTTCCACAGTCAAAACAGAGCTTCAGATTATTACTCCCTTTGCAAGTTTCTCCGCCTGARACCGTACTCCAACCTACCTTGGTTCGAAGAAAACATTACGCAACCTCTCAAGACTGGCCATRGTGCCAAAAAGGCTTTAAACCTGTTACATGTATGTCTACGAGTTTTCCTTCACCGTTCATCGTGATACTGATGGTCAAAACTCGCTTCATGATACGTAGATTGTCCTCAGTCGAGCGATGCTTCGACGAATGAAGGATGAGAAAGGTCCAAATGGCCAAGCCCTCCTTCCTCTACCAGACTACAAATTAAAGCTTGTGAAGGTTACTCTTCAGGATTTCGAGAGAAAGGTCTACGATGCTATAGCTTCAAGATTTCAAAGTGTATTGTCTACTGTACTCAGAAGCGTTACGGGGATTCAGTTATATGCATGCGTTTGGGTGCTTTTATTGCGTTTACGACAAGGTGAGGTGATATTCTGTGTCCGTTGGGTCGCTGGTGCTGGTATTGACGTTCTCTGGATGTATAGCATGTCTTCATCCGAGCTTGATTGCGCCCAAGTATGATACCGAAGCTAAAGAAGTTCAGAATATGCTTAATCCGGGTTCCGAGGAGGAAGATGAGCTGGAAGACGAGGTGGAATATACCGAGAATCGGAATTGTCGGTTGTGTGGTATGAGGCAAGTGGTCACTACAATCAGGATTTCATTACAGATTATGCTAACACCAGTACGAACATATATACAGGCTAACGATGGACAAACGCGATGCACAAGCACACTTGGTAGATTGCGGAAACGCTTTGAGAATGGTTGAAATGTTTTCGCAAAATCCGCCGCCTTCAGCGAAGATCATTGCGATGATTGATATTCTTAAGCGGATTAGGGGTAGACGGGGGAATGAGAAGACGATCATATATTCCCAATTTACGTCAATGTTGAGCAAGATTCAGCCTTTCCTCGATAAAGATGGGTTTAGATATGTCACTTGTGAGTCCTTTGATGTTCCTTGTTAACGTTGTTATTCAGCAGTCATGCTTATTTTGCCGACTCTGTTGGGACAGTTGATGGTTCGATGAACGAAGCCCAGCGTGCTAATAGCTTAAAGAGGATCAGAGAGGATGAGGAAGTAACAATTATACTTGTATCGTTGATGGCTGGAGGTGTCGGTATGTTAACTAAATCTATCACACTTTCTGATCAGCCTTTTGAGTAGAATATCTCTCGCGCAGGTCTCAATCTCATGGACTGCAACAATGTCATTCTCGTTGACTTGTGGTGGAACCCAGCAGTCGAGGTACAGTTCCTTCTTGTGAAGCATGTGGAATCTAAAAATCTGACACGGATTCGCCTTAGGAACAAGCCTTTGCGCGTGTCCATCGTATGGGCCAGAAACGACTTGTGCATATATATAAACTTGTAGCAGAGAACACTGTAGAGGAACGTATTTTAGCGGTAAGGCCTCGGTTTTCGTTGTTGATATATGGAATCTAGGGCTGAGACTCTGAGGATCTAGTTGCAGGAGAAGAAGAAGGCACTGGCGAATGCTACGCTTGATAGGAATGAGATATCGAATGTTAAGAAATTGACTCAGGAGGAAATTTTGACCCTGTTGAGAGGTGATAAGAGATGATGAAGAGAGATGAGACTGGCAAGATCTTGTATATAATATTTATGTAAATAGTAGATCGGCATTAACTCGACTATATTCGTTAGATTTCTGTAGTTCCAGGATTCTTCCCCAGCAGCTTTGTAGCAGCTGGAATGCCGAGGACATCGATTTTCAGCTGCAGGGTACAAGGAAAGTGCATCGAATCAAGTATCCTAGATAGCTTGAAGCTCGAAGAGACAGCTAGCAATGCCATGCATGTGTAGCAGCACGAGTTTGTGATGATGGACACTGCACACGTTTCAAAGGAGATCGCCTGTCCGTATAACGAGTATATACAGCTGATAGAAATACAAAATATTAATTAGGGTACTAATTCATCAAAGCGGTACTATAGCTTGCAATGTCGGATTGAGAGGATGAGGATGAGACCGAGCCAGGCTGGTCTGTAACGTGTAACAGTCAAGATGAGTGTTTGATTATGGATACGCATGTCCGAGAACAACTTACCAGATGACACTCTTAGCATCTCAATGTCAGTATTCTAAGTGGATGTAAGCAAAGACCAGAACGGTGGATAAGAAATACGATGAATTACTGCATGGATCATTGGCGGCGATCGTTCTACACCACTGGAATCGAAAATTGAAACTGTGATTGTATTGTGTGAGGATGGACGTATAGCAAGAATATGGAAAGATCTACCAAAGGATTCTAAAGAGGTTCTTGATATAAGACTGAAGTCATCAGAGTCGTGGTAGCTGGCGCATTGGGGGCCCGGTAACGGCCCTACGATTCCTGAAGCTGCCGTTTTTTGTTGCATCTTTTCGCCTGCTAGGCGAGTGAGCTGTATTTTCCTCGAGGTGCTCTTACATGTACGGAAGTGGGGAAGCGGGGAAGAATTCAGAGGATCGAATTCAATAACATAAAATAATACTCACCAGAACCACATCTTTATCTTGCTCAACACGGTAGTGGAGGTCTGTCGCCAATTGGCGAAACTTGCGCCGGTCTCTGAAATTGAACGGGCCAATGGCCTTGAATTCGGTACGAAGAGTATCGTATGTGGCAGAGAAGCTGAATATGTCGAGTTCAAATTGTCAGGTCAACCCTCAGACGGCTCAGCCTACGACACTGAGTACTAGATACTCACCGACGGGACCTTGCAATCAGGTCATCAAACATTTGTTGAGCAGACTCTTCCCCGTACATTTCGACTGTGTCCCTCATATCAGCTAATAGCTGGATGTCGATGTTTCTCAGGGCCTAGCTGTTCGGCAACACTTTGCATTTAGCATTTACCGTGCAGTGAATTTGGGACCCAGTGCTGGTTCCTGCTCCTCCTCTTTTTACTATGCATAATCGATGTTGCTCACCAATATCTGCCACAGAAGAATGGATCAGAGGACGAGTTATCGATTGCTATATCGTTGGTTTCGGTTTCGAGTTTGTAGTTCCGATTGAGTTGGTCACGAGTACTGTTCGTGCAAGTCGTACACATCGTCCAACGACGTCTGATCATGAACATTTGGGGCTGCACTCCCAATGGCCACAAATGCGGTGGAATGCCAGATCTTTCGCACCGGTGCGAGGCCTACGAGGCGGCTTATACGGTAGCCAACGGTAAAGCGACTGCATTTCCATCATGGTGGGGCACGCTGCAACCTAGCCTCAGGTAGTTCTGTTCATGGTATTGGATCAGAATTTCGTTTGACCGCTACGAGAAAGTAGTGCAACAGATTCATACCAGCGTCCACACAACTGCATTCTACACAACCGACTCATTGTGGCCGATCAAGGGCAATTCCCGTACATCGCTGTTTCCTACGCGTGGGAGGCCAATCCAACTCGTGTGCATTGGGAAGGGAGGCGAGTTACTACTCAAGCACTTGAAATTGCAGAGCGTCTTGGCAAGCATACCTCTCTTCCACTGTGGATCGATGCTATATGTATCAATCAAGATGACACGAGCAGTAAAATGACTGAGCTGGCGAAGATGGCTGACATTTATCGTGGGGCGACGATGGTCATTTGTTTAATTCCGGAAATGCGAGAGGGTGCTAGCGAGGCTTTCTCGCAAGCTGTTGCGATGATGGAGACTGTTGCTTTTAAAAGTTTAAGTGAGGGAGGAGATTTTCACGGCAGCTATATGTTTGCGACGTTGGGTGGAAATAGTCATCTGTGCGATCTCTACGGTAGCAGGTGGTGGACGAGAGCATGGACATTTCAAGAGGCCGTCCTCAACCCTCGGACACATCTTACAGGCTCTAACAACGAGACTGTACCGATCAGTCATGCATTGAAAATTGCTCTGGAAATTCGTCGGTATGCCTCCACTATGCCTAGTGACATGACATTGGGACAGCCCATAGCTTTCTGGGACTCTACAGCTACTATGGTAGAAGCATCCTCGAGAGCCATACCTTTAGGTGATGCCATGGCGTGCGTCTGGAGGCGAGATGCTACAAAGAAGCATGATCTTGCATATGCAATGCTGGGAGTTTGTCGGTTGGAGAGAATCAAGCCTAATTACGATGTTCCCTTGAACGATGTGCTCGCGAGCTTGATCGAGCATGCAATTACGGATAGTGACTACTCGTGGATTGCTTGGTCCCATACAATTCCACAAGATGTAGTAAATGGCATGTGTATGGTACCCACTCCAGACCGTGTTCGTTCATGCACATTCACATCTATCACCAAATTGCGGTCAAAATTGGTTTCTCCCTTCCCAAGGCCGCGAGTAGAGGGAAGCAAGGGCGTGCTGGTACCTTACCAGTCAACAGGTATCGTACGCTGGTGGTCTCCACCACAAAGCCTGGAGGAAACGGTGAAAATGCTGAAGTCCCGTGGCTTTGACTATAACGAGATATGGGATATGCTGTTTGGCATGCACGTTGGATTGGTTGCAGACATTGAGGCAGCTATAGGCTCGTCTTGTCCATCGGAGGCGCTTCTACACTGCGTTTTGGAAGTAAGCCGTAACACCCTCCAATTAGGTCCCGAACATCGAGATATGCGGGGACGCCTTCCTTTTACCGACTCCATTGGGTTCATGAACTACTTGGGTATGGCAGGACAATGCTGGAAGCATACTTCACTCGTCATTGTGACGTCTCAAGGTGGAACAGCGGTAGTACCAGCTTCATTCTGCGACAGTAGTAATGGCGCTCAGAAAAGTGCAAGACTGCATGTATTGCCAGTGGAACTCGGAGAGAAAAGAGACATTGCTATACTTGTATACGATCATACAATGTTACACGTATCTGGAATAGGTATCATGATTAGAAAGCAGGGAGCGGGGAGAGGTAAATGGTTATCCTGTAAGTTCGGATGATAACCACCTACATCCGCCCAATGTATATATGTATCAGGGTCTGGCAGGAACACGAAATGCATCGATTTGGTACATCTACAGTCATAATTAGTACAAGAAAGAGTCAACGAGGGTCGTTTACACAGTAGGAAGGGGATAAAGTGTCCGTCACATTCTTCCTCTGAAGTTTACTTCAAATTAGAAGGGCCAGCTGTGAGATGACTGCCGGAATCACTATGGTTAAAATGCCCAGGCTTAATTTCGTCGAATTCCACATGACATGAGTCAGGGTCAATATTTAGATTCTGCAATGAATAAATCAGTGGCTAGTAGCCATATATTGAAATGAGGTTATCTTTTACCTGCATGTTCATCACTGTTTTCCCTTTCCCCTTCGGAATCACGAACCGGGTGATGTTTCGAAAACCGATACGGTTTGAACTATTCACCTCCAGCTAGAATATGCCCATGAATATTATTATTATATGACCGCGATGTTGTGTAGCGACTTACTGGATCAGACACGGAGCTGTCTTTAGAATCCGAATCAGTATCGATAGGTGAAGACTTGTCGTTGCCCGGCGTATCATCATCAACCATAGTCGTATTCGACATCTGAGAAACAGTGCATTGTACACCGTCGTTGACAGTTTCCAGATGTGTAATGCGTAATTTTCTGGATGTTTTCTGCGACATAACTTAACGTTTATCGAGACATTATAAAGCAGGAGTACACCAACCTGAAGTAGTATCCAATCCTCCTTCACTTTCTTGTGAAGTTTTCTAATAGCGCACTGATGTGAGATATATGACCATAAGCTCACATCTGCCGCAGAGAGCTCCAGGTAGGAGGTATTATGTCTGACCAATGAATGAGAATTGAAGAAGGCGAGCGCTAGAGATGTTAACTAACTCACATTCTTGATCGTTGAATGAGCCTTTTGTATATCTTCTTGTCTTTATGCTCTGCATACAGCACCACGTAACTCTCCATATGCTCCAGGAGAGTGATTATTTGGTCAATGCGAATACATGTTGCATCCAGGATGGACTGAGGTTTTTGGGAATCAATGTGCTTTACGACGCCAGTATCGCAGATAAAGGAGCCTATCTGTGCAGCATTAGAGCCAATAGCGAGTGTCTCAGCGATCATTGGGAAAGATTAGTAGCCAGCTGCTGAAGCCTGTTCAGATGGAGCAATTAGGATTTGTGGACAGACGCTTTGACCATCTCTGCCTTAAATACAGCAAGAACAATAAGAGCCGCCAAATCCATGTACATAGTAAGTGGATGTAGGGAGGAAGAACTCGTCGTGAACAGAAAGAACAAAGTCGTCAAGGAGTCAACAATAAGTATGTACATAATCATCGGATTCGTAATTCAACGATCAACGGGACTCTCACGGCTTGTGGGTCCATATAGGTCCCAACGTCACCTTGTGAAATGGTCTTTGTATTCGCCTGCACCGAAGTTTTCGCACTTGATACGGCTGAGTGCTCTGAGCGCTTTGTGCTTTTCATCGAATGCCCGAGACCCAACCCCAATTGACTGCAGCAGAGAGGCTCAACCGACTAGACAGCGGGGAACTCGACGAGCATGGGTTGCTAGAACAAGAGGAGTTCTGGCGCGACCATTACATTTGGCTGAAGGAGAATGGATACGTTCTTCGCCCTCGATACCATCCTGAATGGGTTGCTTCATGGAAGGGAACGAAGAAGCATGCTTTGCTCTGCGAAGATGGGTCAATGCCAAGCGTACGTCGTGCCTTGCATCAATCTCAGTTGGCACTCATAGCGAAATCCCAGAATCCTTTCATTATGGACGCGCTGCGGGTTCAAGATGGTGCCATTGTCATGCTCAGACAGGCAGACCTTCCCTCAATTTCGGATGAACTTAAGATAAGCCAGCTTTTCTCTTCGGAACCATTGGCATCGGATCCTCGAAACCACTGCGTGCCAGTGTATAATACTTTGAAGATTCCTGGTGATGCCGAGGGTAATGTGCTTGTGGTGATGCCCTTTCTTGTCAATTGGAAGCGTCCAAAGTTTGAAACTCTTGGTGAAGTCGTGGAGTTTTTCAGACAGATATTTGAAGTGAGGTACCCTCGTTAAAAACTCTCTCTCCGTGGCGTTAATCTTGCTTCTAGGGTCTTCGGTTCATGCATCTCCAACATGTTGCACACAAGTATGTCTTTTTCAATCATTGTCCAACCGTCTTTTTACTGAATAATGCTGCAGTGACGTGAAGGAAAACAACATCATGATGAGCTGGTCCCCTCTGTATGATCACCCTCCGCATCCTACGGATGATCAAATGAGACGAGACTGGAAGGGTAAGGCAAAGCCACATAGCCGCACCGCACGCCCTGTAAAATACTATTTCATTGACTACGATCTCTCCGTTCAATATAATCCAGAGGATGGCCCTGCTCTTCATGCCCCAGGATATGGTGGAGATCAAACCGTACCCGAATTCCAAAAACAGGAACCCTGCGATCCTTTTGCAGTGGATGTATATTGTTTGGGCAACATGATTCGCCAGAAATTCATCGTTGTACGTTTTACAAAGCTAGTTTTCGTTCCTCACTATCTGAATTGTGACCATGCAACTTAGGGTGATGAATTTGACGACCCGAAAGTTGGCTTTGGGTTCATGAAAGACCTGGTTGCGGATATGACACAGGATGATCCTACCAAACGGCCGAAGATGGACGAGGTTGTCGCGCGCTTTGAAAAAATTGTCCTGGGGCTGAGCTCGTGGAAGCTGCGTTCTCGGATTGCTAGTAGTAGAGAAAGTTTGATCGGCCGGGTCACCCGTCCACCAATTCACTGGTTGTCGCAGATATTCAACATGGCGAAGCGGACACCTCCGATACCTTCTGCATGATCCAAAACGTTTACTTTCATTCCTATTAATTGTTTGGAAAATCAGAAAATCACACTCTTTATTCGTACATAAGGTGCTCACATCCTTTCATTAATATCATTTGCGGGTTCACGTTGCAATTTTCTGTGGGTCTATAGCAGACTCTACATGAGCGAGAGATTTTGGGCTTTGGCTCATGAGGAACAGAACAAAATTACATTTCCAGTTCAATAATACTTGGATGTCGTCGGCTAAGAAGGATACATAGTAAATAAGCATACTCTTCAAACTTTAATAAGAGTTCTAGGATCATATAATTAGTATCGAGGTAAGGTAAGGTAAACGAGCTTGTCCCGCTTGTCAGTTCAGAAGAAGGGGAGAAGTGGTGAACAGATTCGTAAACCCCAAGTTTCAATCCGAATCATCAGCATAAGAAATCGCCCGGAACTGGTTGTATACCTTCTCGCTCAAACTTGGCCCGATCTTTCTAATACCGACTCCAATATCTTGAAGCGAATGCTTGGCCTCAACGACCTGCGATCTCGCCTTCCTCTGCCTTCCAACAGGTGTAGGAGGGTTGATCATTTCCTGTTCTCTCATCTTTGCTTCCTTTTGTTCCTGCTTGATGAAGTATTCGTACAGGTCTTTGGGCTTAGGGAACATCTTGATCATCCATCCCACTTTCTCAGCGCTCATGCCGTCGATGGATAGTAGCATTTTCGCGAAAGACGTCTGCACGGTGGTAAACCCTGACTTGGAGTTCAGGTGGTCGAATGATTTATAAGTAATCAGGTAAGAGCGTTCCGGATGAATTTTGCGGAAGTATCTCTGGAAAGCCAGGTAATTGTATCTCTTGATTCTGTCAACTGGGATGACGTGCAGATCCTGGTCCTATGAAGGCGGATTAGTTTAATTTGGCCTAAGCAGAGCGAGAGGGATACCGTACCTTGTATATTTCACAGACAGCGCGGTGCAAGGACGCATAAAGATCCACAGTGTCTGAAAGCTTCTTGGTCTCCCGAACCATGAAACCATCGACGACCTGAGTAGACGACAGCGCAGTTGCAATAATCTGCGGCTCGGATCCGTTGCGGAACCCTTCACGTTCTGTCGCTAATGAGTGTTTGTGAGATTTGGAGCTGCATCAAATGTGGGCATGATACTAACTATAGTCTTCGACGAGATAGAAAACGCGAGTGATCCCGCTTTGGTGCAAGCGGAACTGTCCAAAGATTGAGCTCAGACGGAGAAGTTGGCAAAAATTGACAGGATCTCTCACCTTCTGCTCATGAAATCGGCCATCCTTGATACTGCCACATAAATCATCTAGTCGTTTTCTTTCCAGAATTGCATCCAACGAAATCTCATCATAGAGCCCCCTTGCATCCCCAGTCCGATTCCTCCGCTTTGCAATCCATGTAACATCACCGATTGCCAAAGGACGTATCTCGACAGGAATACCTCTACTTTGTAGCTTGCTGGATACCAACGCATAGTCTTTCTCGCGGTTATCCAGAATAAACAAAATGTCATACGTGTTTCTCGGCAAAGTGACGGGCAAGAAGTCATTGAAGGTGGTGCTCTCGAAATCGGTGTAGTTGTCCAGATCGAAAGACACGTCCGCCGTGGGTAGATTAGGGATGGCTTCTGAGAGACGAGGGCGGCCTGTCAGCTTCGGCAAGTTATTCTGTGCTTGACTAGGTCGAAGCGGCGCCAGTGGAGGACCCATAGATTCTGTTGCCTGCGATCGACCCAGAGGAGCTGAACGCTGCGAAACCTTTAGACTAGTGGAAACTTTCGGCTGCGACTGTAGACCCATTGAACCTGTGGTCTGCGTTCGATCCAGAGGAGCCGAGCGATGCGGAAAGCTCGGACCAGCTACAGCGTTCGAGTTGGTCACAGGAAGGCTATGAGTCCTTGCCAGGCTTGACGAAGGTCTGCTTAGCGAGCGCATTTCAGGTAAATTGTCTTCAAGACTGATGGTACTGGCGACGCTGGCGATAGACTGCGTCGATGGCCTTCGACCAAGACCGGAAAAATTACTTCCTTGGCGTGAAGGATCGAGAGTCGGAAGCTTAGACCTCTGGCTTTCAGCGTCATTGTTGAGAAGTTCCAATAGTGAGGGTTTTTTCGACACGGATGAGGCACGGGATGAAGTGGTGAGTGTCTCAAGAGGCATAGTAGAAACGCGAAATCTTGGATTGTCTGCATCCTCTAAAGGCAAAAGAGCCATCATCCTGTCTCCGACTCGACGAACGTTTAGGAGGCGTTGCGGAAATAGGGGATCGCATTCAGGAGCTATTTCAATCTTGTGACCAGCTTGATCAATAAAAAATTCAATGATGCCTTCGTCTTTGGTGGCGACACGGCGATTCGAAGCATCTGTGTTCCATGGAGGGTTCAAACATTTCGAAACACGAGGAGAGAAATCAACAGCGAACCTAGATACCAAAACAGAGATGTCGACAGTGTTGTAGGCTCAGGAGGCGTTGGAAGACTGGTCGACGTGCCCTGAACGGGTGGCAGAGGATTTTGCTGTTCGAGAGCACCTGTTGAAGCAGCAACCTTTTTGGCAGGACGAGATTCACGAGTTGTTGCAGAGTTCTTGGGTCGACCACGCTTCTTAGGAGATGGTGTGCGGGCCCCATCCGTGTCAGAACTGATACCGCCATTTTCTTCCCTGATTTTGCTCTCAAGAAACTTCTTGATACTAGGGCCAATGCCCTTTACCTTGTCTACAGCAGCTTGAGGAGTAGAGAGATACTCTGGATAGGCAACGATCGCCTTCAAAGCCTTGCCGTACGTGAAGCGAAGATTAGAATCTGACGCGTGCCATTGGTGAGCCACTATCTCGGGTAGGAGAACAGGATTAGGATACTTACCTTCTTCCAATTCACTCCACTTTTCCTGTATCCAAGAAGCATACTTGGGATTTGCGCAAGATTTGAAGTTTCTGCCACGCGCCGGCGGCATAGTGAACGAGAGGGAGATGGAAGAAAGAAAGAAAGGACAAAGCTGCTTTGATAGCGGGTTGCCAGGAAGAGTGTCGCGAAAGGTCACAAAGTCACGTGATACGCTACTGATATTGTTGTCAGTTGTCACGCGTTACACTTTAGCTTTCACCAGCCTGAGCCATGTACGAAAACGCGGTAGTTGAGCTTTCAGACTCGGACGACGACCAGCTTCCTCAGAGCCAGGCTGACCCACCACCCTCAAGTCGACCTCATAGTCCTGCTTCCTCTTACTTCGATTTGACTAGTGACAACGATGACGACGACGAACTTGAATTCATCAATTCAGTACCGAGTGGCAGCCTTTCCAGACACTCCAGCATCAGTGACTCTGTCGCTTTGGATCTCTCCAGCGATGCCGAAGAAGACGGGCTGGGCTATTTAGCTAAGCTGCGGACATCTTCCAGCCTTGCCACTTCAAGTCCCTCAAGTAGATCTGTTGCAACTTCAGCATCTTCATCCCCCCCGAGCAAGCGAAAGCGCAACTCGCAAAGACATAAGCTCTTTCCTGATGACGACGAGCTATACTCCGCCGACGAGGAATTGGACTCTAGTCCCTCCAAGAAGCCCAAATACTCTAGCAATCTTCACGAGGTATGTACATTTGTTCCCGTTCGTTATCGAGTTTCAAGTTTAATGATGCGTCTTTCTTTAAGGACTTTGATTTTGATGGCAACGCAGCCTTATGTGAACGTTATATGCCACCTGAGAAGTCTAGTGGCAGTAAACGCCCTCGACTGAGTCAAGAAGAAAGGGTTCGTTTTCGCTTCTCTGCGTTTCATTTCTTAATACTCATTATCTTTCTTGTTAGGCCACCAAGAAAGCTGAAGCGGATGCCGCGAAGGCCGAAAAAAAGCGTGCCCGAGAGCAAGAGAGGGAAGACCGGAAGCGCCGCAAGGAGGAGGACAAAGCGGAGCAGAAACGCATCAAGGAGCTCGAGCGGGTGAAGAAGAAGGCCCAGGAAGCGTCTCTCAAAGCGGAGAAAAAGGCTTTCGTCTCTGCGAATGTTTTGCAGAAGGACAAGAAGAAACAGCTCAAGTACATGAACGTCGTACTGTCTTCTACTCTTGACAAGAGGCACGGAGGCGATCTCAGATTTCATCTCAATCGCAAGTTCTCCAAAAACCTCCAGCAGGGCGAATATCCGGCAATTTCCACTGCTCCTTCGCTTATGGGAGATCGTTGCACCATTCGGGTGAAGAAGACGGACACGAAGCGGTTTGACCATGTTCAGCAACAATGGGATGTTTGTGCAGAGTTCACGGAGGAACAGAATATCGCTATACTCTGGCTTGATGCTGATGAACTTGTTCATGAGATCCAGACACTTTCTCGTACCGTCGACGACTTGCGCGAAGCGCACAATTTCCACTCTGTTAAAGATATGGTCTTCATCTTGATTTATGGTTTAGAAGCCTGCAGGGATGCGTCGCGGCGACACGCTGAGATTCAGAATGCTCTAGCAATGGTGCAGATGACCAAGCATGTCCATCTTCTTTTTGCCGAGGATATGGCTGACGCTGCGGAGAAGCTGTACGATTTTACTGCAGATTTAGGTATGCGTTACATTGTTCTCGTGTTCTCGTTCTCACATTGCGACCTCAGGAATCAAGCCGCACAAGTCAGTTGTTAAACTCAGGAACTCGCTGCGCGATACTAACCAGTAGTGTTCCTAGGATGATCGAGCGTTCTCACCTCCCTTTCTGTGCCAATATCAAGATGGAGAAAGGCAGGGACCTGCACACCACTTTCGAGAAGATGCTTCACCAAGGTATACAGCGTCTCACCGAACCAGCGGCCGTTGGCATCGCGCGAGAGTTTCCTACCATTCGTAGTTTGATGGAGAGATACGCCGCTTTGCATGGACAAGGATTAAGCGGAGCGAAGTTGCTTGAGGATGTTTATGTTCGTTGTACTTTTTCTCTTGTGATTTGAACTCACAATTGACCTATCTTTTGAATGAGTTAGGTTCCAACCCGGAGAGACGGTGCTCAGAAGATGAGGAACAGATTGGGGCCGGCAGTGTCGAAGCGGATTCATACTGTGTTTTTTGGAGATGATCATCTGGAGTTGGTGGATAAAGAGCACTGAGGGCTGAAAGATAGATCTGAGGTGCAAGTTTCCCATTTATATACCATAGTTACATTCAATTTCTCTACTTATTTTATATTGTATGTACGAAAGGAGCATATCTTGAGATCTCGCAATAGACACAATAGTTTTCAATGCATGAGGCTCTCTCCCTTGTGTCCTTGCTACTCCATCCTAGTTTTCTCAACGCTAGCTAATGTGTTCATGTTCTACTTCAAGATAATTTCACAATGCTCTGCTGCACTTCGGCCTCAGGCCCTTTCAGATAACAGAGTTTTAAATATCACTTATGAGTTACTACTACAGCTATGGAACAAGGTAGCAAGGGAGAATTGAATTTCCTTATTCTCCTTGCTTTATCAAGTTCAACTCCGAGTCATCCACTTTTTCTCCCTTTATTTTGTCTTCATTGGCCTTCAATTCTTGTTTGTATCACAGTTTCATATATTTCAGCACTTTTGTAAATATAACTAGATAAGATCTTCAAACAACTTTCTTTTGGTCAAAAACAAGAATGGAAGAAACAAATTACTACTAGTATATCTGCCACATGTCCTAAGCTTCCCAAGTTTGTTTAATCAATGCTGCTGCACGTTCAGCAACTACATATACAGGAGCCTGTGTGTGTCCAGCAGGAGTAATAGGCTGAAAAAATTCACAAAGGTTAGTGTTAAACTGGTGTTAAATGATTATCATCTTCTGACACTTACTAGAACAGATGCATCTGCAACTCGGAGTCCATATATGCCTTTTACACTCAAATCTGGATCCACCACACCATATTGAGCATCCTTTGCTGTCATACTAGCAGTTCCAACAGCATGTGGAATTGGGTTTGCTGCATTCCGAATATACTGGTCAAGTGTAGTATCATTGGTGAGTGCAATAGCCAAGTCACTAGAAGCACCCAAGATGTAACCACTCCAGGCTTGAGCAGAAAAAAATGTGGAGGCAGCTTGAATAGCCTCACGCATTGCAAGGAGATCAAAATCAGTAGATAGTGTTCCTGAATCAATGATTGGAGGAGCAAAAGGATTTCCACTGGTTGAGTTGATAGTGATGTAACCACCTATAAAGAGCATTAATCAAGTCAAGAGGTCATATTAAGATCTGCAGAGATACTCACGGGAAGTTGGTGTAGTAATAACTGTTGCCATTGTGATATACTTGCCAGTTGAAGGGCCATTGGGAAAGAACCCATTCTGAATGTACATCAATACATGAGGAGATGTAGCACCTGCTGAAGGATCCTCCCCTAATACACTCAGCAAACTATCATTGAACCTAAAATATATCTTCTGGGTACCACCAACAGAGTTAACCAATGGGCCCTGTCCAATGTCATTCCATTCCTGCATGAGTTCACCCATCAAGGTGCTGTTCTGGAATATAGCATCTTCTGTCTCTGCACTGGCATTTACAATCCAGACATTATCCGCAGCTATATGTGCAGAGAGGTTCTGGCCCACACTAGGGAGATCCACAAGAGGTGGAATGCCTACAGAGGATAGAAAAGAAGCATTTCCTATACCAGAATTCATCAGGATCTGTGGTGTATTGACAACACCTGCTGAAACCACAACTTCTTTTGATGCACTCACTTGATAGCTGGGGCCTGCAATATAAACAATATCTTAAATTTGTAATAAATATTTGATTGAAATTACTTACCATCAAGCTCATGCACAAACTCAACTGTTGAAACCACAGCCTTTCCAGACTTTGAACCTCCCTGAAGCACTCTAGCCACACGGGAGTGCACAAGAACATGTAAGTTTGGTCTTTCCAAAATATGAGGTGCAAGATAAGACACAGCAGAGCTGCTTCTGTTTGCTCCATCAATTGAAAACTGACTCCACCCTATAATGATATGAGGGTCTATTAGATATCTACAGTGCTAATATTACCAGACTTACCAAAGCCCAGTGGATTTCCAGAGTTTTGATCCAATGTGAAGTTAAAAATACCTCCAAGCTCTGCTGATGCTTGAAGGCCTCTAGAGTCTGTTGGACCAGGAAACCCAGGAAGGCTTACAGCTGTCACTCCAGTCAAACTATGCAGAGAGGGATCATATTGTCCAGTTGTATTGTGTTTGTCTGCTGGAGGTGTCCATCTTTCATTCTATGTGGTTATTGAGCAATTCAAGATAGATCTGTAAGAGTTTGACTGGCCATAGAAGTGTAAATAGACAGACCAAGTGAAAAAATTGCTGCATGTTCTCCCAGGACCATCCTGGATCACCTGTCAGCTCAGCATAACGGTTCCAGTCATCAATTGTTCCTCGGTTGTATACCATGCCATCTATGCACCACATGAGTTGAGATATTGCCAGAAGATTTTCTCGTTTACTTACTATGGGAGCTACTCCCACCTAGGACAAATGCATGAGAGAATGGAACCGATCGATTATTCAAAGCTGGTTGTGGAACTGTTGTCTATCAAAGATTATTAGTTTCTATGTCTCTATTCACGTAATCAACGTACTGAGTTCCATTCAAATTGCGAAGGAATGATCATCGATAGGAAAGGTACTTCAAGAGGGACTTGACCAACATTTCTAGGATATCACATAAAAAGATGATTGTTGAAGGATGATTACCTGTATATACTCACGTTCCACCTGCTTCAAGCAGTAGAATGTTCCACTCTGTAATTTCTGACAAACGGTTTGCGATAACACATCCTGCTGTACCCCCTATATTGTAAGATGTAGATCAGATCATGTAACGAGAGAAGTGGCACAAGGCTACAACAAACCTCCTACAATCACGAAATCATATTCTGTTGTTGGCAACTGGCTGAAACTCTCGTAGAGAGCAGCTGAGCTTCCCAAGACATGCCATACAATAGACAGCAATAGTACGATGCAGTGAGATGGGTGACGATGCTTGTTCATGATGGGGCACAGGTGGGTTGTCTACCAAAGCATGCGTCTTTATGAGGACAATGTACCCAGCTCACATCTATTTAAAACGTCGGTGGCGTCGAGAAACCTCGCGGTCAAGCCAATTGGACACTTTACATGTCTTGATGGAAGAGCGTTGCATAACGGTGGTCCTCCGCATAGCCACACTTTCGGAAATTTCTTATTGATTTTTTCGTTGGGTCCCTTTCCTTGTGATCAAATGACACGATCGACTCATGAGTCCGTGTACAGCGCGAGTACTCAGGGGAATAGCAACTCATGAAGAAGATAGTCGCATGCGGTGAACCGTGTACAGCGCGAGTACTCATGGAACTAGCAATTCATGAAGAAGGTAGTCGATGAAGAAGATAGTCGCATGCGGTGAACGTGACGCGACAGTGAGACCTGTCTTCAATTTTTTTAGCATACTTGTATTTGAGAGCATCGCAGACAACATATTTCGAATCACAGCTACTGATCCTTTTTCTCCGTGGAAGTCCGGTTCTGCTCTTCTAGTTTTAATTGCTCCTGGGCTTCGGATCTGCGTGCATAAACTTGACCTGCCTGGATGGACAAATGCGTAAGTTTACAGATGTCATGGAGCGAAAAAAGTAGAGTATCGTACCTGCATTGTAAGGATGGCACCTAAGCAAATCACTACTATCACGTTGGCAGCAGAAAGAACCCGCATTGCCTCTATTCTATCGGCTCTGGTATCAGCTTCCAAGGGCGTTACGACTGTAGTCAGAGTTGGTATTATCACTGCGATGTAGACAGCAATGGCGAAGATATACACTCCTATGCGGCGTCAATCGCTAGTCCATGAACAACAGTTGACCGGACGTACCAAGACTAGACCCGTCAAAAAACATTGCACTGTCGTCCCATTTATGCAGCTTGGATATTAGACCGATGATGCCAACTCCAATCATCCCATGCAGCAGCGCCTGTCGTCGTTCTGAGTAACTCATTAGACGGACGCACGACCTGAGTACGTACCTTGATAGCGGGAGGCGAGTTGAAAAATGTCGTGTAGAATTGGAAACCGTCTTCAATGACATCGTCTGTCAGTTCGCCCCAAAGCAACCGATGGTCGACGTTGAAACAAATGAAGAGAATTCCTGGTTAATCACGATTGACTGTCAGTCTCGCATATCAAGTCGAAGCAGCATCTCTGACCAAGGAAAAAGCAGACTGGGGCCAAAACTGCCGCTTGCTTGAAGCCCATGGTAGCTGGCTGCTGGACGCAGGAGAGAAGTACGATTTTACATCATTTGAGTCACATGATCATATCTTTCGCTGCTTTGACCAGTCTGCAGTGTGCACAGCTAAGCTCGCAGCCTGTTTCTTCATACTATTAGAGGTATTGCAAAATGTTCAAAGATGGTGTTAATACACACATAATTACAGTACGAATGCAGTAAATCTTCCAGTGCGGTCACAAGAAACAAAATGAAATTAGGGTGCACTGCTACATGCGGGGCCGAGGGCGATGAGAAATGATCGGGACCACCAGCTCGCCAGGTGAGGGTGGCGGCCACGGGGAAGCTGGTGGCAGATTCGCCATTCGAGGATAGCGATTCCTTCACCCGGACTTCGTGGCAGTCTGCAGAGATATTGAGCATTCGATTTGTCGTGAGATCCGCCATAGTAGGAGTGGTCTGGAAGAGTTTGGCATTGCTGGCGTCCTCTGAAGTTGAGATAGCGGAATGAGATTTGGCGCTCAATCAAGATCAATTTCATTTACAAGCCTAAGCCGAAAAAATCAAT
>RCHF01000612.1:0-30774 GCA_003987895.1 Neonothopanus nambi | reverse complement strand
GACCTTCTGCCTGAGGGTATGTCTGCCGGTATTATGACAAAAGTGTTAGTTCTAGATACATGTATTGTTCAAGTTTGAGCTTACCTGAGTTACAGTCTCGCGAGTTCACGTATCTGTATCATGTAAAGTGATACATGACTCGCACTAGGTTCATGTTAACATCGAACCTTAGAACTTCGCAAGTTTCTGTTGTGCTGATGTTTTGATTTTCCGGACAATTGTCGCTGCGATCATCAAGGACTTCAGGCGTTGTTATTACGAGGAACCGTAGAGCCACAAGATGGAAGGAAGGCATCATGATGACTGCCAATCAGACAGACGAAACGTGATGAGTCTGCGCGCAACAGGAACTATCCATTCTCTCTCTGGATCCCCAATCCAACACCAAGTCTTGCTCAACGAAGTCTCCCAATTCATGAGCGCTTTCGTCGACAAAATAAAGACAACTAGCCATGACACCCCAAATTCTGACTCGGACCGTGACCACGTCTTCAGTGTTCTACTTGCAGTTATATGCGATATTGCATGGAGTAGACTCTAAGACAGCTTTCTATACGGTCCGTCGATTTTCCGCCGTTCGTGCAGGATTCCGCGCTCCTCGGGTTAATCGTAACAATGCTTGCAGATAGCCATCATGCTCCTCTATCCCAGGTCGAATAATCGCAAATTTGTTCACGCATAGATTTGGTGTGATGAATATTCTTGGTTCCCGTCACCTTCGCCTGTGCGATTTTGAACTTTGCGCTTTTTGGTATTCAGTACATTGGTGTCATTGTATTTGCTATCCTGTATGGATTCAATTTCTATGGATCCTGTGAGTAAAGTCTACGTCTTCACTCGAAACTCGCATACCTTAGACGTGTTTGACAGTCTTTTCGCTCATTACATTGGGTACCGCTACCCTTGCGAGAGATGAAAGTGAAATTGGGTAAGTCAGTGTGTGTTGGTATCACTTCTGAGCACCATACCTGACCCGCCGGTTCGAAATTCGCGCAGGATACGTATGGGAATGGCGTACTCCATCTCCTCGCTCGGAGCACTCGTAGGCAATCCTATCGATGGAGCTTTGTTGGGATCAACATTCCCTTGGTCCAGAGCTATCACATTCAACGCGGTAAGTCGTTGAATCAACCCAAGGCCTTAGTCCTGCGGTGCATGCGATACGACACGGGCTAATTTTGACACCCAAGGTTATGATTCTAGCAGGGGTCTGTCTACTGCTTGTGACTCGTCATCTTCTAGCGAAGCGAAAGGGGACTGCTTTGGTGTAGATCCATGTTTGATGTCGATGCGGCCGTTTGATCATGATTGCATTGACCGCGATTCCAGGTTTCAGATAACGTTGTTTGCAGGGAAATTTCGGTCCAGGCGGGCGACTTCAACAGTGTAGCAGTATCTTAGTTATCCCTACGTACATTCACTGGAATGTGTTGTACACCTGCGTCTGAAGAAACAGAAATAGACCTCTTCAGACCTGAGACCCATGGTGGCATGAAAGAGAGGTGAGCCGACGCGGATTCTAAATTTCGGGTTTAGCCGGGACGCGTTTGGTTCCGCGTGCGGATCCTATGCAACAACTCGCCTTCACCGTGGCGACGTCTATATCCAGGCGTCGATATCTACTACTAAACTTTCCTGATATCCTAGTCTGTGCTGTATCTCATAACGACGTCTCTTATTTGGCTCTTTTCGTCTAACCATGACTACTGGAAACCTGTAAAAGCTTCATTACCCATTGTCCGTATCAAAGGACGAAGTGGACGCGAAAACACTTAAAGAACTCGGATTTGAACTACTATCTCGCACTACAAACTATCCGTCTATCACAACTATCAGCAACACAATAATCATGGTATATCGGCGCGTTACTCAATATTACAGTGACCTTGCAGAGGAGTATCTAGAGTTGACTCTGTAAGTGTCCCATTTGCTCGAAGTCGTATCTATTCAACATTCACGCTCTACTTTTCGTACAGATACAAAGATGCAGAAGCGGTGGCTACTCGTGCACTCACGATCAGCCCATTACTTCTCCATGTACGCTTGAAGCGAGGAATCGCGAGACAAAAACTTGGAATGTTCATTGCAGCTATGATAGGTGCGTAAGCTTGCAGGCTCTCTACCTAAGATGTTACTTATTCTTTCTTTCTTTCAGACTTCGAGATGGTCCTTTATCATAGACAACAACACCCAGAAGCTCTGAAACACCGCGATGAGCTCACTCCTACTCACATATCCCAAACCGACGCTTCACGTATCGCTTCTATTGTCGTGCGCCTTATGGCATCAAATAAAATTGCCAACAGTGCAACAAGCCCAGACAATGGGACTAAGATCGAGACCGAGACTTCTACCTCAAATTCAGACGACCTCGAACGCGAGGTGGTGGCGTATATGCGACCTATCAAGCACCATGGCGATGAACAGCCAAAGTTGGACCAGGGGGACTGCAGAGGCACGCGTTATTCTGGCTCCGGTACTGCTTGTAGGTTTTATAATCATCGAGGGTGTAATCGCGGGACAAAGTGCACGTTCTGTCATGCGCCGGATGCGAAGAGCGTTAGGGATGCCAAGTAAGCCCTTTCTTTGTTATGTTTTTTCGACCCTGTCGCTGATAAACCCCTACCGTCTCTTGAACATCAGTGGCAAGAACGTCTGTCTCTACTACCTAATTGGCAAATGTAAATGGAATGCCGACACGTGTATATACCTACACTCCACGGACGCTCTCGGAGAACTTCCTCCTGCAGCACCTTCATCTCTATCTCTATCTCTATCTCCAGCGCCCGAGTCCGAGCCCAAATCCCAGCCTGTACCAAATTCAGATTCTGCCTCCGCGCAGGATCAATGTAATACTCGTGCCGTAGGATGGTGGAACGACTCAGCTCGCGTGGCTCAAGTCCTAGAGCGCGTCCAAGCACGCGACGCACGACGTAAACAGGAGCATGAAGAGAAAGAAACGAGACGTTTGACTGGTGAACTATCCCCACCCTTACCAGGTGCCTCTGAAGGCCAGGATCAAAGCCAAGGCGCTGATGGCGGCGGAACTGGTACCGGGACTAAATCCAAGAAAAAGAAGAAAAAAGGCAAGGGAAAGGGAAAGAAGAAGGCGAAGAAGGGTTCAATGGATGATTCTTCGTCTCAGAATGAGGAGCTGGTGTTCGATTGGGATTCGGATTCGGACTTGGAGTCGGGGTCGGGATTTGATTTGGGCGTACTAAGAGGTTTGGAAATCGATGAAGAGACGGGGTATTTCCGTGATATGGAGTTGATGTCTTATGGGATTAAACCTTGGGAGTTTGATGAGGCAGAAGTATGTGGTAACTTACTCGTATTGACTGGTGGACATCGCTGACTTGTCCGTTTATAGAGGGTGCTTCGCGTACTAAGAAATTTCTGATTATACTGCTTGCTTGTACTTATAGCACTGCGTACTAGATATTGTTTTCCTGGCTTTCAAAATGTACGATGGATGAAGGCATCAATGTCGGAAATTTGCAGGACCTATGAGGGTGGCATCAAAAGTAGACCAGTTGTGGGCGCTATAGCCAAGTGGTTACGGCGACAGATTAGAATGGACCGTATTGGTGGTGTTCAATCTGTTCCTCTTTGAGGGCGCAGGTTCGAATCCTGCTGGCGTCGTCCAGTCATCATTAAGGCCTGTTTTTTGTTCTTGCTGGCAATGGTCAATGCATCGATCATCTGCCTGTCCCACTAACGTCCCACCTGCTTACATGTTTCAATTATTTGGCCGTCCCGACTCCCAACCTGCAACTTGTACCAGACATATTCCGAAGGCAAAACAAATCCTTGCCAATCCACGAATCAGTACAAAATCAGTACGTACACGGCGACCATATCCCTATACAATCTTCTACTTACATAAATGATAGTAGGGGATTTTTATCTCCTCTCGGATACTTTGCGGAACTTTCGTTGAATTCAATTGAGGATATAAAACCACCGCCGACATCGCCACTTTCTTCTAGTTGAACACAGCATAGCATTTCCAGCAACGGAGCAATGGACAGCGCTTAGTAACCCCCAACTGCCAGTATAAATCCTCTCTGTTCAGATCATGGATTCTTTTCCTTAGAGTGCTGGTCACCCCATCCATCCCTAAGCAGGTCTTACATCCAGAATTAACTTCTCCACTCCACCAGAATTCCGATTATTTGAAGCAAGTCAAAAGCCATGAAGACCTTGATGAACTCGAAGCTTGCAAGCACTGGCATTGTTGTGTTGGCATATGCTTTAATAGCGCACGCGTTGTAAGTGTATCGTGAAATATCCTTGTTCGACTCGACGCTCAATTCCACACACACCTTGTTTCTAGACCAAGACCTAATCTGGCTCCTTTAGTAGAATCTCGTGCGATAGTGGAATACGCCTCTAACATTTCGGTGCGTTCCCTCGCCCTGACCCTTAACCCTTGACGTTGAACTCGATTTCTCCCCTTTTCTTTCCCCCCTCAGCCCGAAGAATGCCCGTCGGAGTGCGCCCAATACATGAAAATCTACAACCACACCCAGCCTAACGCCGTTTCATTATGCGAGGGACAGTGCAAGCAGACTGGAACGGTTGAATGGGCTCTCGCTTGGGACGAGGAGTCGTCGTCCAACTCCACGTCCAGGCCCGTGCCGCTAGCAAAGACTGAGCCCGAGTCGAGGATTGTACCAGAGAGTAGTGTTGAGTGATTCATGCGTTGCTTCTGTTATTTCGATTCGGTAGACGTGGAAATGCAAAACTTACGCTTCTTGGATATTGAAAGACGACGTTTTTAGCAGGTGCTTATCTCAATGTGGTAACTGTACCGATGGGTGACTCGTGGAACTGTTTTCTCTCTCCTCTCGTATCCTTGACGAACATAAAGATGTGGACTGCTCAAAATATATCGCCTCCGAAATCACTTTCCCTTCGATCTCAGCATAGCATCCCCGGTCATTCCCAACAATGGGGCAGTAAGCGCGCATGCACGGCTCAACGATGGCCAATATAAAACTCCCTCAATTCAATTCCTAATTTCCTTAGTGCTGGTCACCCCTTCGTATACGCCGTCAGATTCTATCCCAGAGCAGGTCTCAGGGCAAGCCTCCTTAACCAAATCCTCGTTGGACATCTCGTTTACTCCCATACTCCGTGATGAACCCTCTGGCATCAAAGCTTGCAAGCAGTGGCGTCGTCGTGCTGCTCTACGCATTGACGCAGCTAGTCCACGCGTTGTATGTCCATCGCCAGCAATTTTTTTGTCTGAAGTGCTCACACCCACCTACCGACTTTTTCTCTAGGCCGAATCCCAACGTGGCTCCCCTAGAGTCTCGTGCTATAATGGGATACGCAGAAAACGTTCCGGTGCGTTCTGCCAGTCTTCCCCTCGTCCGACCTGGGTATGTCTTGACATCGAGCTTTGTTTCTCTTTCTCTGCTCTCAGCCCGACGAATGTCATTCGGAATGCGTCTATTATATGAAAACATATAATCACACCCAATCTAACGCCGTCTCGCTATGTGAAGATCATTGCAAGCAGTTTGGAGCCGTTGTATGGGAACTTGCCTGGGACGAGGACTCGAGCAGTGGATCGGCCTACTCCGATGCCTTGCCTGAGGGAGCCGCGCTTGTACCAGACACTGTCTCAACGTCCGAGTGATTTGGGCTTCGTTTCGTTCAAGGAGGTAGTGATTCGCTATGTACTAATACATACTGTCAGGTGGAATATACGAGTATCTAATGGTACAACGCCGTGGCTACATACACAACAAGACTAATAAGGATACCAAAACCAAACGTAATGTCTACCGGTCTACGTTTTAAAAACTTTGAATGCGTATAAATTATGCATGTGTCGTCCAAAAATGCAAAGTCCATCGCACATCTTCAACAACAACCTACACTCCCTTCCAACACTCCTCCACCCACTCAACCACCTCCATCGCTACCCTCCTCCCTTCTTGCTCCCTTCGCTTGATACCAACCACACCTCCACCTTCGCTCTCCACCTTTCTCTTCCTGTTCTTCGCGCTCTGCCCTTTCGTCCACGCTTCTTCTATTTTGGCCGCCCAGTTCCCAGCCTCGTATGATTGACGCGAAAGCTCTACACCAACGCCTTCGCGTTCGAGCAGGAAACGAAGACCGTGCTCCTCTATAAACAACGGACGGGCCACTATCAGACGGTACGAACTCAGCATACAGGATACGAAAACAAAAGAAATCATATCATACCATAAACAAAAGGCGTGCAAGAGTCAACACATTCCGACACCGTTCCATACCCCTACAGAGAGCGCAAGTTAGACTCCGAGCGATTTTAAAGGAAAAATAGCCACTCACTAGTTTACCTAACAGAACATCGCCTACAGCCGTCAAATCCGGCATATACACATTTCTCGGAGCGACGTAAAACCCTTCCGGAAGTTCATCATCCCCATTTTCGCCCCACTGCTCTTTTGATACCCCACACACGATTGCGATCCACGAAGTATCAGGAAGGAGCTGTGGAACGTCCCAGTCTTCTTCGGAGAAACCATTCATGTAGTCACGAGTCAAGGTGCTACTTGGGTGATCGGGGCCGTTCGAGTGAGATAGATACGGGGAGGATATGCTCTCGACATCATCCATCTGTACATCATTCCCTTGGCATACGTTCTGCATCCGACTCCGACCTCTGTCAGCATCTACCGAGTATCCAGAATCATCGTTGACCTTTGGTGTAGGAGGGATCGTAGCAAGTATCGGTGTACTCGGAAAACTTGGTGAAAAACACGCCATACTAGGCGAGGTACAACCAGGACTAGTGAACGGTTTCAGCGCCGGGGGTGCCCCAGGAATCAAAATATGCGAAGGAGTAGCAAGGCGCGGAGAAAGAGGTGGATGAGGATTTATCAACCTGTGATCCGAAACTACTGGGGCTTTAGAACCCGCATCTAACATTGCCGGAGCACTGAAAGACGTCTCTCGTGGTGCAAGCGGCGGAACCTCAATTTGAGGCAGCGTCGAAGATGAACAGGTTTGAATTTTAGAATCCAGAAGCATCGATACACCTGCACCGTTGATAGCGATACCCAGACCAACAGTAGGTTCTTTAGTGTTTTTCGAGACAGTTAGCGGACTAGGCTCTCTCGAATGCTCAGGGGTAACGCCTCGACTCCCAAGTATACTCGTCGACCGACTTCTGGACTTGCTGTCACCCGGACGACGAAAGACCTGACCTCCAAACGAGACAATCAGAATACGTGTCTCGTTTGGATCATGTAAGTGAGGAGGGACACCAATAGAGGCCAGCAGGCGTGCTCGACCTTCGGGGGTATATACCGGCAGTGATAATGAAGGCGGACGAACAAGGAGAGGTATAGGAAGAATTTTACGCGTGAACAATTTGCGGGAAAGAAGGGTATTGGCGGGGAACGGAATGTGTGGGTATAACGAATAAAAAGATGGATTCTGGTGAAGAAAGTCCACAATATGAGGGTGAAACTTGTTCAGCTGTGGATCTACCCACTCGGGCGAGGGTAAAGTTGGGTATTGCGAGAATGAAGGTATCGGTATCTGTCCAGGGAGAAGGACTAGCAGGTCAGCACAGCGATAGCCGGCATGAATTTGTTCAACAAGAGGTCCGATCATAGACTTGGGTATTGGAATATCGGGAGAAAGGGATTTGTCTTGTTGGTGGTCCTCGGGCTGCAAGTGTTCGTTAGGCGGTTCATCTACCAAGGTTGTTGAAAGGTAGCTGTACACGGAGTCGAACGTGAAATTAGTGATAAGGATAGACGGAATCCCAGCGGCTTTGGCAGCGAGACTAAAGGCGAGGTCAGATATATGTAGTACGAAGTATAAGGACGCGTCTTACCAACCAAGAAACGCTGCATCGCTCAGTACACAACGTGCCCCGACACTAACAAGCCACTGGCGTTCCGTCTCCAAAAACGCGTCTTTGTTGTTCAAGAACGCCCTTAACCCTTCGAAACTTTTTTGTCGGTCTACACAATACCTGAAATTAGATCAATTAGCGCAAAACACTGGGCACTCCGACATCGAAACTCACGCCAAGGGTTGCACAATAACTGGGTCAATCCAATCGGCATAACGATATGCCGCCCCGCGGTCCACGCTGTCTGCAAATACATGCTTGGGCGCAGAAGATACTATGTGGACGGCAGGCCTGTATTCTTCTGGCAGGGTGAGCAGATGGGAAGCAAATGCAGAAACTCGCGTCGCGTGGCCGTACCCTGGATAAAAGGCAGAGATTAAGAATCTCGAGAGAAGATAAGCGTAAGCGAGAGCATACCGTGGCCTGAGCAATAGTAGACGTAGCACTGAGCTGGCATAACTCGCCTAGCTTGGTGTTTACAACTACTGGACAAAAGTCATGAGTGGTAGGTATTGCTCGTGATCATGTGTGATCACTCATGATCGATTGATCACTCATTGGCGAACACCTCTGGTAGTACACAGACCAGGTTCATTGTGTAGGAGAATGTTGAGACGACTCAGCACCTTTTTGTCCCTGGCTCGTCTGGTCCCCGAGCAATGGGCGCTTGAGCATCGATACATTGATGGCTGGGCCTGGCTTACATAATATGGTAGAGAGGTCGAAGTTCTGTCTCGTCTTGAACGTCTAGTAACAGATTCTTTCTAAGTGTGACCGATTATTGTGTAATCACAGATCAAAGGAAAAACGGAAAGCATTGTTGACTACGAGCTCGAGGCAGTGGAACTTCAAGCTTCTGAACTTGAAGCTTCTGAAGCTTGAAGTTGGAAGCGCGAAGATGGCAAGAAGCGGAATGGCGGAATTGGCCGGCATATGCTCTCAAAATCTCAGGCTTTACTTGGCTCAAGTCTGACAATAATAACAACCTTCAGCGCTTCAGCTTCCAGCAATCACCATTTAGTTTACGCCTTGAGCGTGAATTCTCATTTCAAGGCTGATGCCTACCCCCAACTAATAAAGAATAACGCGCCCATCTGTTCATCAATGTACTATCTCCACTCTCGCTACCTTCAACAGGTAAGTTTAAGCAGGGACTACATATCTATTGAACCAGTCGCCAAGCACTGCTCCGTGCATTCGCCCAATAACGCCTGAAATACGTCTCCCAAAAAGTTCATGCATTGCTCCGGACAATCCTCAGGCTATTGGATGGCATCGTCAGAAAAACTAAGTATCACATAAGTAGACGTCGAAACTGACAGAAATCCCAGAAATGATCCTTGAAGTTAGTCTTCGCTTGTCCATGTCCAAAGGACTAACGAGGAAAACCTCACGTCAGAATCTGGGTCGGAATAACATGGATATGAAACATACCGGGCATCGACGAGGAGTACTCCTATGTAAAGGAGCATCATGAGGCTTGCTAACTGGAAAACAGAGACTCGGAATGCCATTGAGATGAAACGAATAAGCGGTACTGGTTTGGCAAGTGGTGAATAGAAAGAGGCCTGCTCAAGGATGTCGGACGACGCGTATACGGACGACTAGTGGGGTGACCAGCACTTGAGGGACTGAAATCCGAACTGGGGCGTATTTTATACACAGTGATACACGCCAATCTGGTTTCTGATGCCTGACAGGCGCGATCATCCGCGATACGAAACACGCTACTCAGGACCAGCAGCAGATTGATCGTGTAGCAACGGCTGGATGGACTAAGATTCGGCCAGGGGGGTAGGGAAGTAGAGTGATTCCTTGACATATGCCAAACATGTGCCCGAGTTGTCGTCGCATAGCCTGCCCCGATGGAACGTTGTCCAGGGGAATCAAGCCCCCACCCTCTGCCACCGCCTGCCTCCACAAAACCAATTTGATTATAGGGTCAATCATCCCAGCGACTTCAGCGATGGCAAAGCAGTACAACCAGGTTCCTCTTTCCATTCATTAGACATCGACCGGATCGCTGAAGCACTCAGTCAGCTCTTGATATAGCCTCCGGCTGAGTCGGATTCAATAGCTGAGTGTCATGATGGCCCATGAGGCTCAACCTCCGTCAAGATTGTTATACATAGCTACATTCAGTTCAAGGGCTTAGCAGGTAACAGTACCTGACCGAGCATGATGCATGATGAACGTCAATGCGAGCACTTGAATACTGTCATCTTAGTGTTCAAATGGATTTATGGAGGGACCTACAGCCACCTACAGCAAGTCCGCTATGCGCATATCCGTGTTAGCCCAAACTTTGAGCACTCGAGAGCTGAACGTTCAACGTTCAGAAACGTTAACAGGCTGTGCACGTATGAAGATGATCGCAGGATGCAGTTCGTCGTATTTTGATAGATCTTTTGAGTGATTCGGCCTCAAGTCAGTGGCCTCAAGTACGTAGCATGCTTTAGATGTTTGCGTTGAGATAAGTCCTCCAAAGAACAACAGCAAAGATAGCGTGCACGGATGTAAAACCGTGAGCTTGAAGGGGTCAGGGGTTGATGCAGACGCCGAAACGAATGGATGTAAGCACCCAAGGTTTTGGTGGTAAGCAATGATGAGCACAGCCTTGACCAGCGATGGTATTGTGGTCTGTGTACTTAAAGCTTCTGAATGTTGATTCTTGTTAAGATTAGAAGCCACTGCATAATCACATGCCGCAGTCAGAATCCAGAAATCATAATTTTCAATTCATTTCTTTCACTTACTACGACTCCAAGGCTCCCAGTGTAGTAACCCCTTCTATACGTATGGTCTATCTTTTCTTTTTGGGTCGCTGTAGGATCGTCTTTTTCTGAACGGCGGAGGAATTTCCTTATGTACCAACCGTTTGATGTAATACCCCGCTACGACAGAACTTTAGCGTCTTTCTTTCTACAACCACTTCATAGCTCTCGTTTCCCTTATAAAAGGCCTCGAGTACTCTGGAAAACGTGGGGCAGAGTACTTGTAAGATGGCCATGAGACTAGCAGGAATGAGGCCTGCTCAAATTACGCGGATAACGACATCGTACGTGTTGGCCCGCCTAACTTAAACTAAAGGGGCGAGTTCTCCTGGTATATACCACCACATACAACTCTTTAGCGCCCTTTTCATGTTTCCCTCTGGCATCTGACTATGCTCTTTTCAAGAAAAGATATMCTACTCAAAGGGAAAAAACCGCTRTACGCAGCTTCAAGAGTCCTCAATGTTTCCTCTGCAACTGCTTCGTCTGCATTCGCTAAATGCTGGACTCGTGGCACGAATAAAACTTCTGCCATCCTTCGGACGGTGAGAAATGAAGGGCTGAGAAGAGCCTACTCGACGAAGAGTGGAGGTGAGGGATCTAATGGGGGTTTCGAAACGAGTGCAATGGACAAGGGTCTACCGCTATATCGTATGCAGTGCCGATAGTCTGCCACGATTCACGTATTTATCACTTGATTTCAGGTAAACTCATTAACGCGTGGACACAGACGCCCACGAAATGGTATCCGATACCAATAGCAGTTGGCGCACTGTTGCTAGTAGCTATTCAGTATCGCAAGAAGAAAAGGAGGGCATCCTCGCCCGAAGTCGAGCTAGACGACGAGGGTATCGAAGTCATCAAACTGAAAGGCCCGTGGCAGGTGTGGTGCTTGTATTTGCTCATTGCGTTGCGCTGACGGACTGCATGTATGACTAGGTTCACGTCCTTGGTGCATTACCCCTTCGCAATATGTCTCGGTTATGGGGTTACCTTAACTCCCTGGAGCTACCTCCGTGGTTTAGGCCTATCGGATTCCGTGTTTATGCTCTCGCGTTCGGCTGCAATCTGGATGAGATTGAGCCCTCGGACTTACAGGCGTATAGAAGCTTAGGAGAATTCTTCTACAGAAAACTCAAAGATGGTGCAAGACCGGTTGATGATGCCATTCTGGTGTGTACAGCTTCTATTTTATCAAATTGTTTGACTCATGGCTTTTGTTAGGTGAGTCCCGCTGATGGTCGAATATTACATTTCGGAACTGTGCAAGATTCGCGCGTCGAACAAGTTAAAGGCATAACTTACTCTCTCGATGCTCTCCTCGGTATCGAACGTCCTGGAACCCCACCTCCCTCTGTCGCACCATCTCACCGCGAGAGTATGCCCGTTGTGGACGATCACGAATTTGCCAACGTTAACGGTATTGAATACAGTCTGGATCAGTTGATTGGTGGTTCATCCACTCCATCAACGCCTACTTCTGCTACACCCAACAAACCACAAAAGTTCGGAGATCAGGTTGATGCATCCGTCGTTGAACCATCTCGGGACTTGCAGGAGACTCTTGCACACGATACCTCGGTAGCGCTGGAAATGGGCGTCAAGCCTTCGCTTGAACGATCACGTAGTATCTACGGCGCTAATGTCAAGCCAGGAAACTCGTTGTTCTTTACTGTCGTTTATCTCGCTCCGGGAGACTATCACCGCTTTCATAGTCCTACGGCATGGGTTGTAGAGAAGCGGCGTCATTTCGTTGGAGAACTTTTCTCTGTCTCACCGTACATAGCCAAGCGCTTAGAGAACCTGTTCGTACTTAATGAACGGGTAGCCTTGCTGGGCAGATGGAAGTACGGGTTCTTCGGGATGGTCCCAGTGGGTGCAACGAATGTTGGTAGTATCAAGGTTAACTTTGACCAGGTAAAGTGATCTTTTTCTCGTCGCAATGCCTAGCTAACAAGTGGTTTAGGCGTTGAGGACGAATGAGCGTGGTCGCAAACCACCTCCTGGCACGTACACTGAGGCCGTGTATTCGGCTGCTTCTCCCATACTTAATGGTCAGCCTCTTCTGCGCGCACAGGAAATGGGAGGCTTCTGTCTTGGAAGCACGATTGTGCTTATTTTCGAGGCACCGCAAGACTTTGAATTTTCAATACAGCCGAATCAGAAGGTGAAAGTCGGCCAGAGGTTGGGGGATGTATCGAAGAGGAAATTAGAATGAGTTGGGGTATGGAAGGGTGAAGAATCTATGTCAGTAGGCATTCGTGCAACGGGTCATGGCTATTGATTTAATTTGTTCTCTACTGACTGCCATCCGGAATCAAGATCGTCTCATGGATTTGGTTAAAATGATTATTATCCTGATAAGTTGGAGAAGCGACCGTATTGGAAGTATACAGAAACGTGTCTTCCCGAGGTTGGGCCGCGGCGTACCTGATGCTCTCCTTAAGTTGCTCTTCCTGGCTAGTCTGCTAATAGCCTAAGGGATGGTTACGCAGGACTATCATGCTTCTAGGCAGTCTTACTACTCTGTAAATCTCTATCGTTGAGCAATATTCTCTGCTTAGATGGTCAATCGCGAGATAAGTAAACGATGATACCATTATTATCGCAGAATGCTTCCGACAGCACGTTTGAGATATTTGAAGAATTTACGTCCTCTACCATTCTAGAGAACCATAGTGCCCACCATTCGCTGGCAAACGTTTTTGAGAACATACCCTCCAAATCCGCTGCTCCTGTCTAACTTTAACCTTTAGCGCTAGCTCTAAGTTGCATCAGCGGTCACGTAGATCTCAAAAATTAGCACGTGGTCCGTGCACGCAGCGCGTGTTCCGAACGAGTCGCATTTTTCCAAACGAGTCAGACGTGTCTCGAGATTCCTTCATCTTGTACCACCACCATGTCTATTTCGAGACCTACCCCTCGTAAATCCCCACTGGGTATGCAGGATCCGGAACGTTCTTCTTCGGCTCCCCCAGTACCTCGTGCCTCTGCTGTGAGCCCTGTGGTCTCACAGGCCGTCAATGAGCATCGACCATCGTCAGTATTGACATCTACTAATCGCCGGACCCTCAGTGGCGCCCTTTCAGGCTCTAAAGCATCTACCTCAGGGACGTCTTTGGATCTTATGAGCCATCTACAACGTTCAGGACCGTCCGTGGTGAAGACAAGGACCGGAAGTGTTTTGTCTAGAGGTTTCATCCTCAAGACCGATTTCTACCCATCTGGTGCGGCTCTATGCGTGTTATTACCTTTGTACTTTATTCATTCTTATACCTCTTCATAGGTCGCGCACTAGATTTAGAATTGAACGTCCACGGAGCTCCCAATTTCAGAGCACCCCGACAGGGCGATCTCAACGTGTTTGGTGTTGCACAACCCCGAACGCAGGGTCTCCGAGCTATCCTCTCTGTGCTACGTTGCAGACCTGGCATTAGCGATCCATCGCATGTGGTCTGGTTTTCTACTCGTGAAGAACCTATAGGTGCGTTTCTGCCTTGTTTCAGATCTAGTTGCATTGGAGGATGGAATGCGGAGCTGGGGATGATCCATTCAATCTCTTCGTTCCCTCAATCTTATTCAGACCATTTGTTAATTACATGCCTGTCTTCTTTCTTTCCTAGTGTATATTTCGGGACGTCCTTTTGTACTACGCGATGCATCTCAACCTCGACGAACACTTTCAATGTCAGATCGTGCTGAGAATCTCGAAGCAATCGAAATGCGTTTGAAAAATGATATTTTACAAGAAGCTACGAGGTATCTCATCAGTTATTTTTTTCCCTTCTGTTCAAGCTGGTAAACTCGCTTCAGATATGGAGGTCTCGTATTAACTCATAACGAGGTTGCTGGTAAGTTATATCTGGGTACATCTCGAAGGCTTGGTCTGAATTGTGTTGTGTAGTTGCCGACCTCAATGGTGAGGGAGCGATTCTCCCAACTTGGACAGCCGTAGATACTAATAATGTCAAGACATCGCGGGAGTTGTGGACCTTCATGAAGAAAGAGGGATGGAATGTCGATGTTCGTATTGCCTTCCACTAAGGATTAGAGATCCCTTACAAGCGTTTGTTCTACAGTACCATCGGATACCTATCTCCCCTGATCGACCCATAGAAGATAACTACCTGGATGCCTATCTTCGGGTCATCAAGACTACTGACCCGCTTCGTACTGCACTTGTCTTTTCCTGCGGTATGGGCGCCGTGCGCACCACTTTTGCGATGGTCGCGGCTTGCATCGTGAGACGCAGACAATTGATCCTGAAGGGGATGCAAGATCCGTACAAAATGAAACCACTCGGTGATCAAGTTTCCCCTCCGAGATCAGGTGTTTCTACTGTATGTGCTTCATTATCAGAGAACTTTCAGAGCTGAAGAATCATTCTTCTACTAGCCTTCTCAAGTGAAGTATTTTCCTTTTTCTCCCTACTCAATGCTCACCTTATGATAGCCTGTAGTTATATCTTTAGAGCAAGCAAATGCTCAACAAGACCTGAGTCGATCTCTATTACGGTTGACATATCTATTGCAACAGAGTGCGTATGCCGGTTATCCCGGAATGCTGAAAGTTTGACAAAACAGTATCAAAGGCCTCCAACACCCGAATTCCCATTCCGCCATTGAACTCCTCATGACACAGCCAATGCTACTTGAAAGCTTGCGGAAAGCCTATTTAGGCAACTATGGCGTTATTCTGAGCTTGCTTGGATGTCTAGATGACGGCTTACATGCGAAGAAGCTTGTCGACCGCGTCATCGATGCTAGTATGTGACCGTATGCTAGTATGACTTCCTGCGTAAAGCTCATGTCGTGTCTGCAGATGACCACGTCTCAAATCTGAGGGAGGATATCTTGATACACCGGCTCAAGTATTCCCTGACCAGCATGGAGGCAGCGAAGGGTGAGACTTTTTTGAACAGAGCTGGGAGAGCTATAGAAAAATAGTAAGCGACTCGGACGTGTAAAGTCCTCCGAAACTTGCGCTAATGACATGTTTCCTTAGTTTCTTTATGATCGCATTTGCCAGCTACGTCGAAAGCACAGAAAATTTCAGTCAGAGCTTTTCGGAGTGGTTAATGGCTAGGACCGAAATATGGAAGTAAGGGTCATTTGTATGTCAAGGATGGCAATGCCTGATCAATTCTTTTATTCAGTCAAATCAGATTCTTACGAAAATCTACTGGTTCGCGACTGAATGTGTTCGCGCCTGTGCATGACCTATCTGCTTTGTCTAAGAGCGGCTCAGAAGGGCATGCAATGGTAGCTGGTAAAAGAAATGATGTCGCGATTGCCGGAGGGCAGATCCTTGGAGACGAGTACTCGACTCATGTCGTAAAGGTAGCCCCTTTTACCTTGCTCTTCTTTAATAGAATCTAATTTACATGTTTTATAGAACCGAAGTGGTATTATACTGCGAGAGAGGTATGAAAATCTTATTTGTCATCATTATCTTTTCCTGACTCAAAATGTGTACAGCACTCTTCTCAAATCTGACCAATGGCTGCGTGAGTCTCACCAAGTCGAGCACAACGTTCGGGGAGCCATCAACTTCCGACAGAACCCTGGCACAAACATCTATGCTCTCGGGCAACCCACAATTGAAGCCATAGACGAAGTTGTTCGTCGTGTGAAAGAAGCGAATCCTTCAGCGCAGAGGATAATCTGGATTACCTTGAGGGAAGAGCCGATCGTTTACGTGAATGGTGCTCCATACTGTTTGCGGAGAGAGGGATTTTCTTTGCGAAACATGAAAGGTGAGTAAAACCAAGTCCGTTAGACCGGGTATCCTTAGCGTCATGGTCATCATTAGATTACGGAGGGATATCAGCTTCACGTTTGGAAATTTTAGAAGAGAGGCTCCGAGATGATGTCGTGTCTGAGTTGAATGCGTTCGATGGCAAGTGAGTAGTTTCATTGTGTTGATTACAGGGCAGAATGCTTAATGCATTTTAGGCTGCTGCTTCACTCCGAAACGCCAGATGGGACAGTAGTCCCTGTCTGGGAAGAGGTGGATACCACTAACGTGATGGTGCTGCGCGACATCATGGAAACTCGACGCACCACATGCGGCGTCGAGCTCGTGTATGATCGTATTCCTATTACAGCAGAACGACCGCCCGATTTCTCCGACCTGAGCGAATTGATCGATGTTGTGCTCCGCTCGTCCAGTGACACTCCTATCGTGGTGAATTGCCAGCTTGGCCGAGGACGGAGTACTCTTGCATCTGTACGTTCTTTTTGCATGAATCGGCATATCATTTGATCCCCTCATCCTCTTTTTTTGTGCACAGATCATTCTGACGCTCATCAGGCAATGGTTGGACTCTAATCGAATGAAGACGCCCACAACCCCACGCCTCAATGCTTCACGCACCCTATCCATGGCACCCATATCTAAGCCGGCTGAGAAAGTCGTTCCGAAGCATCGTAATTCTTACCAAATCATCAATAGTAAGATCCTTTGCAGATGCAGTAATTCGTAGCTTAACATGTCCTTTTTAGACTTACTTCGAGTCGTCCGTGCTGGCATAACCGTCAAAGAAACTGTGGACGCAGCTATTGACCAATGTGACGTCGTCTACAATCTTCGAGACTCCATCGAGGAATCTCGTGTGCAGGCAGAACAAGCTGCGGATGATAAGCAAAAACGAATGCATGCCCAGAAAGGTATGACGATCCAAACTCTTCTGCATTGTTTGTCATACTGACAATAGAATAACTTAAAAGCATTACAGAATTTGAGGCGATACTTTGAGCTCATTGTGTTCCAGGCATATCTTCAGTCGACAGAACCTAATACGATGGAGGACTTTGAAAGCATTGAAACGTTCGTTAAAAACCGACCAGGTAATTGACCGAATGCGACCCGTGCAAGAATGCCTTTGATCATATCTTCCTTTAAGTTATCAAAACCTTCGAGAAGGAGCTCATTGCGGACGGGATGCACGCACTTAAGCCGCTAGAACGTGCAGATATCGTGGAAGGCATGGCACATCCAGACGAAGTCAAGCAAGTTGTCGTGAACCGTTCTGGAAGCATCCTCTCTGCATCGACAATCTTGAAGAGTGATTTCTTCTCGAATCTACAGAAGATGACTTTGCCCGAGTACGCCCCCTCTTTGTCGTTTTCTCCGATCCTTCATAATTTATAACGTGTATAGGCGAATTGATGGTGCTCCTAATTTCCGGCGCGTGCCACTGACGCTACGGGTGGAGTCTTCTGGGACAAGTTCACCTTCTGATAGCAATGGAGGTCCCATCGATGACGCGAAGATGGTGTGTGGAAGGTATGTTTGTCACTTTTCCCTTTGTGGTTCTTCATATACTGACATTATCGAAGTGGTATGCCAACAGTTGATGGGTATATGTCGTTTTTATACTCGCTGTTCCTGTCTAGTCTTGACCAGACATTTTAACAGGCTAAGAAGAGCTCTCCAGCGAGTAGATGCAGGACCCGGTGGTAGTAACCGAGTGTTCTGGACTTCCCTTCGAGAAGTTTGTAGACTCCCTATAGCCGTTTTCGCTTTTCTGAAGATTCTTTGCTCCAGGAACCAGTCATTTATGTTGCTGGAAGACCTCACGTTCTTCGGCTAGTTGATAAACCACTTGAAAACGTCGAGTACGTATTCCATCCACCCTTCTTTCTATCAAGTCATTTACGAGTCTTGTAGGGCTACGGGTGTTACTACGGCAGTGGTAGAGGCAATGGAACAGAATTTCAAGAAGGACGTACTTCGGGAGCTCCGTGCTGGCAGAGGCAGGATCCTGTTGCATGACGAAGTCGAAGAGCGTCCTGGCGTCTTTTCGATCATTCCTATTTGGGAAACGGCTTCTGAAGAAGACATTCTGACGCCTAGAGACGTATTTGACTTGATGGTCAAGGAAGGGTACAAGGCTAGTCTATTCCAACATCTCGTCGAATATATCGGTGCTTAAATTTCATTCCCGCTTAGATTGACTATGACCGTGTAGCAATAACGGACGAGCAAGCACCATTACCTGCCGCACTCTCTCAGCTACTCGACCGTGTCCGCTCAAATTTGCCTTGTGCGGGCGATTTCATCTTCAACTGTCAGATGGGGCGTGGGCGTACAACTACTGGAATGGTAACTGCTTGTCTTATTTCCACGACCATGAACTGGGATGCTCAACATGAGCACGGAAATGGTAATGATCTGATGGCATTGGCGAGGGATGACTTGGATGAGGGTGAAGCAGGGATCTATGATTCGATGGATGGTCCGTCGGAAGAGGAGGCATATCGGCAAGGTCAGTATCCTTTTTTACAACTCGTTCGCGTGCTCATAGTTTTCATCTCTGTAGGAGAGTACAAAACCATTTTGCAGCTGGTCGGAGTTCTTTCGCACGGCAAAGTCGCGAAACGACTGACAGATCGAGCTATCGATTTGATGCAAGACGTACAGAATCTTCGCAAAGCGATATATGAGTGCGTTGTGTTATCTGTGGCAAAGATACATGAGAGCTCAGCCTACTTTTCTAGTTACAAGCTTAAAGTGGAAGCATGTGAGCGCGGCACCAGGAAAGAGATGCAGCTACGCAATGTTACCGTAAACTACCTGTTAGTTTTCCCCTTATGCATGGCGATATCCGTACTCACTTCTTTTCTGCAGATATCGTTATGGTACACTCATTGTGTTTGCTAACTATCTCATTGAGATAAGAGAGAACCCGAGTTCAGAAGTAACTTTCCCTAAGTGGCTCGAGGAGCATAGGGAGATTACGAAGATACTTGGTAGACGTTCACTGGATTGATTTCGACCTCGCTAGGACAGCGCTGTCTTGGTTTTGTGGCCTCGAGCTATTCTGTATTCATTACGACTGCTAAATACTACTATACTCCTGTGCTAGCTGGTATACTATTCAATGCATAACTTTTCGCCCGTATTTTTACTGTGGACTAAGTATTTCTTTCGGGGTGAAGTCTGCGGGCCCAAATACAATTTTCCACGCTACAAAGCTTGGTTATGTACTTCCTCGTTCTCTCAATAACAGGACCAGCGACAGGCTGCTTTAAGTCTTCTTTCCTTGACACTCTACCACAGTCCTGAAGACTTCTCGAGTTGAGGACAGGGAAGTGACTACTGGACACCTCCCGACCGCTTCGTCTGCATAGCTCCAGGACTCGGCGGCCACACCGCGAGCACGCGACGTGGACTTACTCCGATTTCCCTTGCCAATCCATTCGAGTGGAAGCTTCAAAAATGTATGAGGACTTTCGGAAAGGATGCTAGAATCGATTGAACTGCGAGCAACAGAAAATCCGCCATCAGTCAGCTGAATTCGTGCGTTCCTACTCAACTCATAGTTTGGTCTTTTCTGATTTAACTCATAGCAGCTGCTCTGAATTCGCACCCCAAAAATGCAACTGCATACCATCTTCCTCTGCTCGCAATATGGCTACGCAATAGCGCCCCCTTCTGCGAGAGTCGTAAGCACCACTAGCACAGATCTTCTACGAGATGGCCTCAGACTCTCTAAGGAAGCGACTGAAGACTTGGAGCATACTTCGTTAATATTCCAGTGGCTGCCCAAGGCTTGCCGTGAGTTTGCGAAGTACGACAAGAGGTAGACTTGCAACAAGACATTGACTACAACGTCGTAATTATGTCGCGGCGACTCTTATTGTCGATAATCCGGCCAATGCACGCTCTGCTTGTTTGGAGGAACTTTGGGAATGTGTTGAGGTCGGAGAAGGGTACGAGCATTGATGCAATATTGATGTGTGAAGCCTGACATTGAAGACCTCATGCCAGTGGTCGATGGACATGCCTTGTATCTCATTTTCGGAGACCTTCAGTTGGTTTCTGCCTTCTACCTCCTGCCTTCTACAATTGACTTTACTACTTCTCACTTTCTCCACTTATAGCATGCTGTAAACAATCATCTCAATCATCTCACACGTTCAAGTAGTTTCAATATTTATACTCTTCTATGTAGGTCACCGTAGGTGGTCGAATGTATTGGCAGTAGGTCATATGGGAAATCATTCAAGGGGTGACATCATTCAAGGGCCCACATACGACGTTATCTTTAGCCATGTCTTGGTAATATTCACTACCGGACAATATATCAAGAAGTTCGTTCAGGATACACCAGAAACCCACACTTGATACTTACCACCAACCACCATCATGTCGAGACCTGTTGAATATCGCAAACTTGGAAACACTGGGCTGAGAGTATCCGTTCCCATTGTGCGTATCCATACAGCGCTTTGGCTTTACAATGTAGATATAACTTGGATTTGACATAATTTCCTTGTGAATAGGTAGGAGCGATGAGTTTCGGGTCTCCGGAATGGGCTGTATGATGATAGAGCTTTATCAACCGTATGTATCTCGATTGACCATTTGTTTTCTGGACATCTAGCCGTGGGTGCTTGACGAAGAGCAGTCTATCCCCATCCTTAAGGCAGCTTGGGATCGTGGGATCAACACCATCGACACTGCCAACGTCTACTCGAACGGCGAGTCTGAAAAAATTGTTGCCAAGTTCATCGAGAAGGTACGTGTTTCACGAATGCCCTTGCCAAACTTCAAATTCTATCTGACATAATTTCAGTACAACATCCCCCGCTCGGAAGTCGTCATCCTCACAAAATGCAGTGGTCTCGTGGCCTCCACGCCTGGAGTCAGAACTGTTACCCAGCCGCACCTGGCCGACACACGCCAATACGTTAACCAATCGGGGCTGTCTAGAGCGGCGATTTTCAATGCCGTCGATGCTTCGCTTGCGCGCCTCAAGACAAGTTACATTGATCTGCTACAGATCCATCGATACGATCCCAAGGTGACCGCGGAAGAGACAATGAAGGCTTTGCATGATCTGGTGCAGAGCGGGAAAGTTAGGTATATCGGGGCGAGCTCGATGAGGTGCTGGCAGTTCGCACATTTGAATGAGGTGGCGGATAAGCACGGATGGACGAAGTTCGTGAGTATGCAGAATGAGTATTCGCTTCTGTATCGGGAAGAAGTGCGTGTTCTTGTGTTTTGGTTCTAACAGGTACTGATTAAGCTTTGCCTGACTGGTAGGAACGTGAGATGAACGCGTATTGCAACTTTAATGGCATTGGTCTCATTCCGTGGGCGCCGGTCGCTGCTGGCGCTCTTGTTCGCCCCGCAGTCGTCGAAACGATACGTTCAGAGTCGACAAAGGGCAGCCCGTTCCACCGTCCGCTCACTGAGGCAGACAAGACGATCATCTCCCGCGTTGAGGAAATCGCCAAGAAGAAAGGATGGACGATGGCCCAAGTTGCGCTGGCGTGGGTGAATGCGAAGGTGGCGAGTCCGATCGTGGGTATGTCAAGTGTTGAGAGAGTTGACGAGAATATCATCACCGGGATCGAATTGGATGAGAAGGAAATGAAATACTTGGAGGAACCGTGAGTTTGGATTAGCTCTTTTTTCGTTTGGCACATTGATGTTGATGTCTTTGCAGGTACGAGCCTAAACCAGTGAGGGGACACCTTTGAGAGCTGAGTATGAATTGCAAGAATGTGGATTCCGTCAGTAATTGTAAAATAATCGAGATGTAGCTCTGCATAGGAGGATGTATCAATTAATTCATGAGTTTTCTTGAAAGCAGACGCGTATTCATGGCTCACGAGTTGTCTCCGCCACTTGATATCAGCAAGTAGAATAATAAACGCAGGCTCATAGTCTCCCCGGTTAGTAGGCAGACCCAGTGAGCTACGCGAGCCTCCACGTATCAGAGTGAAAGAGGTGTGTATTGGGTGTATATGGTAAGGCTCCAACCAATTAGCATACAATTACAGGAAATCCATATTTAATTGGATATGGATACTAATTGATTATTAATTGATTATAACTAGTAATTAATCTGATTTTTCCTGTATACTACATTTTGCCTCTGAAAGACTTCCAAGAGCCTTCTATCCTTAAACAGTATATTTAATCAATGTTACCTAGTTGTCTCTGTGTACAATGAAGCACCAAGGTGAGTACGGACTCTGCCCATAGGTCACCAGCAAGCAAGGCAAGAATGCTGGTCATTGATGCCAGAGCTCAGAAAGTTCCCACAAGCACTTATCCATTGCCTTTTGAGGACTTGGGTGTCAAGGTTGAAGATATTTTCATAGAATAGCCATGTATAAACTGTCAAAAAGTAACAACTCTTTGTCTGTAAGAGTCCTCAGGTCCAATTTATATAGGCATATACCTAATCAATTAATTACTAGTTATAATTGATTACAACCAAGTACTAGCCAGGACTGTATTTAATCATAATTAGTAATCAGGTTAATCGATTATAATCAGTAATTAATCGAAATTAGTTGGAGCCTTATTCTCCTCAAAATGCCAGAGTTCTGGGTATGGCATAGGGCAGTCAGCGAGAACTGGATGATTACTGTGGCTGAACATCTGACGAAAAAATGACGAAATCGTCACTGCTGGTACCAAGGAGCACCCATTGAAGAATTTCAGTAGCAGCCCATGAACAAACGTCTGCCCCTTGTAACGGAATATGCTGGGCTCCGTCTCTGTCAAGCCCACCAGATCGTCTGTAGGTGTGAATAAACGTGGTATCGCACGATCGTGATCAGCTCGTTTACGTTTCGGCTGAGAGAGAGAGGGTGGGTTTTCACTGGTACCAGTCGCGAAACGAGGGACCACGAGAACGAGAAAGCCTCTCATTTTTTGCCATGTCTCGAACGGCGTCCAGACTAATCCAACATCGTCTGTATAGGGGCCTCTAACGATCTGGACCCATTCCCTAGCAGCGAAGACGCGTTCGTCATCCTGCCCTCGTAAACAATGCCGCCACTCTCTCTCTTTCACCAACGCAAGAGAAGACATTGTGACGTCTGAGAGATTCCTCAAAGTCTCCAGTAGCACGCTGTAGTCTGGTCTAACGCAGAACTGCACTTCCAAATACACGATACCGAGTTGCGCCGACCTGCAAAAGGCAGCGCGCAGCTCATTCTTCATCATCTCCTGCTTCGACATCAATGAATATATCACAAAGTACTCACTTCCGAGCTGACAGCAGCTAATTTAGTACTTAATAAAAATCTAAGGCATGAAAGGAACATACAGTGCATTTAACCCGCCAAAGCGGCCAGTCCGCTGATCTTCGAGCGCAATGAAAGAACTCGCCCGCGTCATTCGTCTGGCCTGAATCTACGGCGCCTTGGGATGTATCGTCAAGCTCTATTGTTTGATCCACTCGTGGATGTCCGGCCAATGCTGGTGGTGCGTATTTGGCTTGGAGATATTCGATGAATTCACTTGACTGTGGGGTTTCCTGATGAGGTCTGTGCTCAGCACTATCGGTGTCGCCTCTGAGTGAAATGAGTGTTCCATCGTCAATAAACCCCTCTAAAGCAACAGCGCCAGACTTATTAGAAAGACCGAACAGTTTGAAAGGGATATCAATGTACGCACCCTTCATGCCTTGCTCCTCGTCATCATCGGTGTAATCATCCTCTGATTGTACAACTGCTTCTATATCAACGAAACTCGCCATTTTGAGTGATTCGGAGTCGAAATGTATGCGTTGGACAGAGGGTACGTCTATGCAAGTGAATTCCTGTCAATACTGCTCAAAGATCGTTATACCCGGCATCTAAGCATTCACTCGGTTCATTCAGATACTGCTCTCAAGATGACACCCTTTACACGCCGTTTGAAATGAATTTCGTAGATACAGACAGGCGCTTGAACACAAAAGATAGAGTATAACTACGAGGAAACATTGAGAATTGATGCTTACCTTTGTGGCAAACGGTGGATGTATGAAAAAAAGATGGGGGAAGTTGTTCGAATGTTCGCACGCGGCATATGACACTGGGTCAGAGACCAAAATTCTTTGAAAAAGGCAGGAGGTTCATGAGAACGGTGTCATAGTCTCACGAACCTCCTGCCTTTTTCAAAAAATTTTGGTCTCTGACCCAGCGTCATATGCCGCGTTCGCACGCTCGAACACCTTTCGTATTTCTCTTTCTTACCACCACCTCCTAAGTTTCAGCGCTCAGACGGTAAGACTCCTCTAATCCATGCGTCTTGTTGCTCATCATTTATTGTAGATTTAATGCTATTCGTGTAGATTGTTCTAAGATGAAGGCGGTGAAGATATTCCAGCTATTGGTGCGTGTTATGTATTTTTTCGTCTTTCCTCTTTAACAGGTTTGTTCTCGGCGCATAGTTACTAGCGAATTCGAGTCTCTCGCATGATCGCCGGGCATGGACGTATAGACGAAATGGTTTTCACTAACACACTGCGGGATTTTTGGTAGAGATCGGGCATTTGGACGTAGTCCTTAGTGAGTAATACCCCCGCTCTTCGATGATACTTGTTACTTATATACATCTACGTAGAATTAACCATTTCGTCGCTTCCATTTCCGCTTCGATTCCAAGAACGTGGAGGACTACGACCTAACGTATTACATTACTGGGAGAACTGTCGCGAGACATTGTTGACAGGGCTTGTTGAAACCACCGTATTCGTCACATCTTAGATTGAATCATTCGCTCGTCTCCAGATGTCGAATTGTATCACCGGACAGTAGATATTTGTCTGCATTAAATTGTACAACAAAATATTGTTATTATGGTCGTCTACAGGGATGCGAAACAAGGAAAAAAATGTAGTGAAAGATACAATAGGTACTGATGTGTCATTGTGAGTTGTACAATGAGTCTAATGTGCCACATCTAACTGATACACTGGGCCATAGGTTTTATTATTCGTGAATGCGAGTGGCAATCTATGCGTGCCCGCCTCTGCTGCGTGAATCTTTCACCTCGTATTCTCTTGTAACTCCCTCTCAGACGTCGCTCCTCACGAAACGGTCCTCCTCTGACGATGCCAAACCCGAAACGACGACGAATGGATAAGGGGGAGATGGCAAAAAAGTGCACGCGATTCACGAATGTTGAAACTCCCCAAGTGAAGAGTACGATTATAACTCCCTGCAGTTCTAGCACGTCAACTTGGATGTTGAATAATCTTGAACCCTCAAGAGCGAAACCGCGACCTCAAATATTCACTGCTTCTCAAGAAGAATCGATGGCGTCATGCGAACCCAGGCAGACAGAAGATGCTGAAGAAGCTGTTGAGGCAGCACTTCTCGAGCAGATAATGACACAGGTGAGCCAAATGCTTGGACTACAGGCGCTCTTCTCTGACTTGCAGCACAGCGCTCCCAATTGTTGGCCGAATACAATGATCGTTTTACTATGGCGTTGCATATACTGATGTCGCGGGAAGCTGATCCACGTATCGGTCAGGCTTGCACCTGCGGCCAAGCTACACGGCAAGTACGTTGTCTGGATTGTGACCAGAGGCCGCCTTTGTGCCCGCATTGTTGGGTTCTAGCCCATAAGCACCAGCCTCTGCATTGGGCACACGTGTGGAATGTCGAGCGGGGGTACTTCATTCGCAGTGATGTTTCGACTGTGCTGCCAGGATATTCAATTCCACTTGGACATGATGGGGATCGGTGTCCTAAGGCTTCCAAACCTTTACTCATGATCCTGGTTGACCTCAATGGGGTGCACGCCACCCAGGTGTCCTTTTGTAATTGTAACGGGCCTCCTGACAAATGGCGACAACTTTTCGAGAACGATTTTTTCCCTGCCACTGTAAAAGATCCTCAGATGGCGTTCACTTTCCGCCTTCTTCGAGATTTTCAAATCACGGTTCTCCAGTCCAAGCTTACAGGCTACGATTATGTGAAAACGCTACGTCGAAAGACAGACAATGTCTTCACGGGGAATGTTCCGGTGTGTATCGCATGTGCTTTGATGACAAGATTGGGTAGTCTAATAACTCTCGTTCAGAATATATACAAGCAGTTCATGTTTGTGACTCGCTTGTGGCCTCTTTTCGAAGCGGAGAAGCGTTTTGGCAAACTTCATAACTTAAGCAAGCTATTTCCACATCGTCCACCCGATAACCTACTGGTGTACTGTCCGAGTTGTCCTGAGCCTGGAGTGAACATGGAGCCTGGATGGGAAAAAACACCTCATCATCTTCGGTATGTTGCTACACTCAAAATGTCCGTCATCATTGACACTGAGATGTTACAATACAGGCACCTACATCAAACACGCTTGACATTAGATGGTAACTTTCAAGCAAATCATTTCAAAAAGCACAACGACCCTCGGGACGTGTCCCTTTGGGCCGGGAGAGCTTACATGCCCCACGCATCTATCTACAAGCAACATTTGGAAAGTGCTGGAGCTGATACCCAAAGCGAGGTAGGTAGCTACACTTGACCTTGAGCCTGTTCGCTTACAACACATCTCCAGAAATGTCTTTGCAGTTACAATATAAGGGCTATCGAAAATCAAAATAGGGTGAAATTCAAAAATATGGACGTTACCGGAGTAGTGAACTGTCAGTGTGACCACATTTTTGTGTGGTCGTCTGTTGACCTACAGCTAGGTGAACGGTAAGTGTGATCAGACATTGTGGGGAGAGTTCTCACTGACATATTTGTAGATTTGTCAACACTGATTATGCCTTGTTTTATGCCCTTCATCAACGACCATTCGATCCCCAACAGATGCCAGACTACGCAGTTAGCTACGACAGCATGTGTAGCTTCTGCAGGAAGGTAGTAGAGCGCTGGCAAAAACATCACCCTGAGTTCGTGGACGTGGTTAAAAAGGCACATTGGATAATACCTGTTTGCCATTGCAGAAACCACGTTGAGGGGTGTGATGTTCTCTATAGCTATGCTTTCAAGCCATGTACTGGCCACCTTCATGGCGAAACTGCTGAACTTGACTGGCCTGGCTTGAACGAGATAGGTCCTGCAATTCGCCAGATGAACCCAGGTCGACGGCATGACGTGCTGAACATGCATCATGGAGATAACAACTGGCGGAAACTTGTGGGAATGGGTGAGTCATTGCACTAGCTTTCACTCTTTGCCCGCTTTAATCATACTGTAAGCAGGTCGTACTCTTCAGAAGGATTTAACAGAGGCCAAGAACAAATATATACAAAAGAGGGACCATTTTGTAGGTCTTTGTATCTTATATTCAGACAAAGTGGAGAAGTGGAACAGCATGGATCGATCACCAAAAGTCGACCCGAAGAACAGGCGCCGCGTGATTAGTGTGTATCTTCATAATGCCGAGAAAGGTGATTAGTCCCTATCTGCTATGAGGCTGTACTAATCTCAGACATATTAGTCCCGTCTCTTGCAGCACTCGTTGACCATATGCAAAGGTCTAAAGATGTTGTTGAGACTGCATCTACACATGTACTGGTCGGGCAAGCAGCAACTTTCTTGAAGGAGGGTTTGGCCTTGTTTCAACTTCAGTACGTTCGAACTATACTACTGCACACTACAGACTAACGAGCACTATATAGGTTGCGCATATCTCGGCTGTTGCACAATAACAAAGGCGCAAAATCAAAAGACCTGAGCAGCCGGCATGAAAAACTTGCAAATCGAATCTCGAAGTGGCGAAAGGAGCAAAAGAAGTTCATGCCTTTGGTGGCCAGGCATATCGTTAAGCAGAAGCCCTGTGAACCTGAGGAGGAATCGCTCTTTCTTCCGTCTGACTTTTCGGCGACAGAAAGGCAGGAATTGAAGTTGCTGGCTCTAGCCAGGAAGCAGACAGAGCTACTGGAGGGAGCGATCTTTGATGTCATTCGATCGTTGCAATCGACTGTGCGCATTCTCACTGCGGCCTATGAGCGCAAAGTCAAACATGCCCGCGGTCAAGACGCAAACACCCGTTCAACCTCCCAGATAAAGGCTATAGAGGCAAAACGAGACGAGTTTATCAAAGACTATGCAGCGTTTCGTACTATGCTTGATGGGCTGGATGCTCTGAATGAGTCGCAATGGCCTGTCCTTGACGTCAAGGATACCTTTCGCAAGTCAGCTGAGAAGAGGCACACTCCAGGAGATTCGCAAGTTGTAGAAGGTGTGTTGTGGAGAATGGCGGAAGGAGGAGCTTCCCAAAATCTGCAGGGTTCTATATGGGGGGACCGTCAGTCAGATGAGGAGGAGGAAATTGACATTGATGAAGATTCTATGTGCGGTACACTGGGCATCAGCTATCTTGGTGTGTGATTTGATATTTGTTTGATTTTCTTTCATTTCTGACATTTGCGAAAGGAACTCAGATGACTCGAAGACAAGGTACTCCTCTCCTTCTCTCTTTCTCAGTCCTTTTTTCTCATTGTGTTGACAGCGAAATCCAAGGGTGTTCGGCCAACACCTGACAAGCAATCTATGATGGATGTTCAGCCAACAGCCAGCAAGCAATCTACGATACAGAAACCAGTTCGGGAGAGCAATGAGCTGTCCACAACCTCTGCAGAGAGTCGCGGCGTGACAAGAGATGGTTGGATATGGACAGCAGGCCGATTTGCAAAAATGAGCCCTGCTGAGTTGGAGGAGTGGGAGGAGACTTGTAAGTCATAGACTTTCCTTTCAGAAGCTTTGACGGGACTTGTTTCAGGTGATCGAGTTCAATGGTTTCGCGCTGAAGCAGAGTTTGAGCGATGGCTAGAGCAGCTGTGCATCAAGCATGGAGATTTTGAACGTTGTATTCGCTCGTTTGATTACAATGCGAAGGAGGTGTGGGGTAAGGCTGCGAGCGACCAGTTTTCCCCGACTCCAGGGCACTTGGCATATGCTAGGGAGCATGCTGATATGTTTGAAACATTACGACAGGATTGTGAGATGCGATATAAAGCATGCGCGATTCCTTTCCTCCGAGACAGACCACCTGGCACGACGTTAGCAGACCAAGTAATGATCTTGCAAGCTCAGGAGGATAAGTACTTTAATTTCAATCGGTGTGTGGTATATATACAGTTTGCATGCTTTCTAATTCCTTTTCGGCAGCTCCAAGCATCCACCTTTCGTTGATCCTACACTTCATGCAACAGGCTTCCAGGATATTCGGGAGCAAGACCAGGGAGAAGGTTCAAGTGGGAAACGCAAGCACAGCGATTGAACATTGGACGTATTCTAAACCATTCTATGTTTTTGGCTGGTTTAAACACCTTGACGTATGTGCTGTTTAACGACCAGGTTTTCCGTGTTTAACATGTTTGACACTTCAGTTTACTCTGTCCCTTAAACACTACCATTAAACACTTGCAGGTGAGCTTTTTTAATCCTGTTAGCAAACAGACATCGTGTTGATATGTTTAAAGCCTGTTTTAGGGTGTTCAGGTGCTTAGGGTGTTTAGGAAGCGTGCTGGTTATGAAAGGTTGAACAGTATTGTTTAATGGTGCTGTTTAATAATGACATGAAGCCCGTAAATATGTGATTAATGGTACTGTTTAATGGTTCTGTTTAATAATGATGTGAAGCCTGTAAATATGTAGAATTGGCTATGGAAATATCTGTTTAAATCTGTTTAAGAGTGGCAGGCCAGGGCCTCAGGTGATTAAGGGAAAGTCATACTGGCGTAGGGGTAGTGTATCTCAATACTTCTCCTACAAGCTCTGTACTCGCATTTTGGTTGGATGGTTGAATAGTCGGATAGTTCAGCCAATATCAATTGCAGTACTTCTGAACTCATATTTTGGTCAGATGGTCACATGGTTCAGCTGAAATCAATTATACTTCCTTTGTGAGCCATCATCAAAAACCCTAACACAGTCTAAAGGCTACTTTTATTAAAATGTTATTGCCAGAGTAAGGGTACAAAGTAGCCATTAAAATGGTGGATTCTCCTTGCAACATAGTAATGGGAGCGGGGTGTAAGTGGCCATTAAAAAGGTGAATTCTCCTTGTAACATCATAATGGGAGTGGGGTGCTATGTGACATTATGATGGGGAGCTGGAATGAAAGTGAAAAGAGGCATTAAAATGCCTGGTTGTCATTGAAGCATTACAATAGGAGCAAGTTTTACATGACATTACAATGGAAGCTGGATTCAAACATTACAACTGGGGGACATTGTGATATTCTTCAATAATGGGTAGCAGAAAATCCCATCTATTGACCCATTCCTCCACCCAACCAGTTTTCTTCAGCCCTTTGTCTAATACTTCATTCCAAGGCCAGCTAAAGAAACTTACATTCAACAAGAATGTTGGACTCAGCAATCAAGTGCAACAGGTGAGTTTGAGGTGATAAGATATAAGCTAAGCCAGTATGCATCA
>RCHF01000611.1:0-47589 GCA_003987895.1 Neonothopanus nambi | reverse complement strand
AGTCAAAGTAAAGTTAGGTACTGCGCGAATGTGTCGTGTGTCTGCATCGTGACTGGTTTGCAGTGGTCAGCCGATACCCAAGTACCACCATGTGCAGAGGTCAAGTTTATTGGAGCGCCTGCTCTGCGCTGTAGGTCCATAACTTGAACCATTCAGAGCCAGCTTGGCACCCCCTTCCGCTTGAATTCCTCCACCATAAGCCAGCATTTGGTAACTTGAAGATCGCGGTTCTGATGTGCTGGGTGTGGCGCAGCGCTGTAGGTCCATAATTTGAACCATTCAGCGCTGGCTCCACACCTTCGCCACCTTCCCGTATCTGCCAACCTCCACTAGCTCAGGGCTCGACACGTAATACGACCTGCACAGTTAAGCGACGCGTCAGGTTGAATGCACGTCGCGTAGACTTCGCTTGTATGGGCTATTCAATCCGCCGTACTTACTAGTTGTTCTTCAATCTACTCGATGGGGTGGTAAAAGGCGACCAAGAAAGCTATCTCTCAAGTGGCAAACGCTTCTTATTGAAGTTTGAGAGCGTGTACTGTGTGGTAGCAATAGCTGTGGCCAACTTCATTTGTTTGGCCTTATATACTCCTGCAAATATGTACAAATTGTTGATGTCTCTTCAACCCTGATTCAACCTACCTTCCAATTCGTTACTCCCTCATGCTGCTGTTGTGGAGGTTGATATTCTGTGCTCTGGGTGCACTGCTGTACGGAAAACAAGGTAAGGGATTACCGTGTGACCTTCTTCACTAGCCTTCATTCATTGGTCTTCTAGTTTGCTCCCCGTCGGCAAACGTTTTTTCTGGCGAGCCCCAACTTCTTTCTGTGTCCTATCAAAACGTTTCAAATCTTCAAACTACTCGTTGCAACAGTATGTCATCATTGCCCTCCCTTGTGTTGCCCACCTCGCTGATAATGTCTCGTCTTTCACACGTATAGGTTGGCGTCGTGATCATTCTTCGTCTCTGAAACCAGTTTACTGCGAGGATTGTCCGTTGGGTATCTTCCATGGTACGTGTATCTTCACAGCCCTTACACAGTGTGTTCTGATTCAGAGTCCAGCTGTACAGCCTGATACACAACATACACACTGCAGCCTAAGTGCAGTATCCCAGACGCTTGCACCTGTCTGTCGCTATTCTCGGGTGTTGTTTAGACCGTTGCTCGATTATTTTTACGTCTATGAAGGCGGATTGTCATCACCTGCTTGCAAAGCGGTGTCTCCTGTTGCGTCCACTGCAATATCAATCAGACCACTGACCAATGTCGGGGTCTTTATCTCATACGAGAGATTCAATGCTGGTCGCCTTATTTGCGCACGTACTGCTGGACCAAACGATGCTTGCCCTATTACTGCCTCTTGGAGGTCTGATCCTATTATATGTCACGAGCCACTATGTCGCCGTCAATTTCCTGTTATGCTGAAATACATGCTTTTCTTGCCCTCCTTTGCTGATACTTATGTGAACATTCCTTCTGCGCTTTATGCATGGAATGATATATTGCCTGTCAGCCCCTCGAGCCGCGTTGCAATGGCAAAGTTGCTTGCTATCAGAAACTTGATGACTCGTACCGACTTTCAAGCAATGCTGGCACATCTGCATTCTCAGCGCCACCTGGTGGAGGTCAATGTAGCACGATACATAACACGCGAACGAAAACAAGTTGCTGCTACTGGCCCTAAGCTTGAGCCTTCATTGTCATATGAGCATTACCTTGGAATAGCGTCTACGTATTCGCTGTCTTTGTATCCTCCAAGTGGACACCTTTATAGTAATGTGAAGCTATGGTCGGCTATCTTTCGTTTGTATGGGGTCGACCCTTTTTGGACTCTGGTGAAATTGATCTATCCCCCTTCATCTGCTTCTCCTCCGTTAATTCCTCTGTCGGTGCCCTCATCCAACATATGTCTTCTTTCTGCTCTGCATCTATTTCGTCGCTGTCATTTGTCAAAAACCGTTACCTGGATTGCCCTGAGGCACCGCGTTCAATGTGGATCAGTGACTCAACCTTTGTTGAAACACACTCGTTCTTCGAAGTGCGGCAGACACACAGGTGGACATGCAAAAACCCTCATACCTTATGCCGTGTTTGAAGACTACATCTCTTCTGCACACACCACCGAATTTAACAGCACTGCCTTCTCCTTCACGTTTGCTGGGTTGATGGACTTGGACAATGACCCGGTATTTCCCAAAGACTCTCATGTATACACCAAGATCCCTGCTCACGTTATAGTCCCACATCTGACCATGACAGATGTGCATAAAGTTGCTAAGGTTCATGGAGGCAAATTCTCATGCTCGAGCAAGGATTGCATTGTCAAGTTTTTCGAAACCCACTCTTGTCTACAATGTACTCTACAGATGACGGTGTTTCATTGTCGTTCATCAGCTCTGTCCAACAAATGTGCAGTGCAAAAAACTAAATGTCAAGATGCCAAGGAGAGTGCGCCCCCACCCAAGGATCCTTTTGACACATCAGCATTTCCTTTTCCTCCTGCGCCCGTAGATGATGCCCTGAACGATAAAGTGATACGTAACACGTGCTCTCGGATGGAAACCCCGGCTATCGAGGAAGGCGGTTGTGCAGTATGCGGTCAACTCACTCCGCAGGCCAAACTTTCTCCTCTAAAAGCCGTCAAGAACCAGCTTCACGTACTTGTGTCACCAGACATTGCTAGGAAGGAGAGGCGGTCTGCTCGCAATCCTATTAGATATGCTACTCACCCTGTATTGGATCATAGGCTGTCCAAAATATGTGACACTTGCCGTGCTTGTGTACGGGTTGGCAAGGTTCCTCACTTAGCACTGTCCCGAGGTCTTTGGCTAGGTGAGGTGCCTCCTGAGCTATCGTGCCTTCATTACATGGAACAGCTGCTTGTAGCTCAAGTCCATCACTCCTGTTGCTTCATAACCCTCAGCACTGGTAGGAAAAAGATGAAGGCGAACGCAGTGGCATTTGAATCGCCTACACCCAAAGTGTACAGTCAGTTACCCCCTCCCCACAGTGACATGGACGATGTACTAGCGATACTTTTTACAGGTCCGACCAAGCCTACGCCTGAAGATTTCAAATGCAGTCCTTTTCTTGTTCGCAGCCGTGAAGTCAGAAAGGCACTGGAGTGGCTGGTTCTGAACCATCCAGATTACGAAGATGTTGTTATTTCTGATACTAACTTGTCCCAATATGACGAATCGATGCCGCCGTGTACCATCGAGTGGAAACACGCTGAGAGTAATAAGAATCTGGAGAGTATGAGCGTGTTTGACATAGAGGACGAAGATGGTACAGAGGAAGGAGAATGCCCATTTACTGTTCACAGTATAACAGGTGAGCAGTTGGATGGTCTGACCGTCAACGAACTAAAAGGAAAGGCATGGCAGCATTTCGACAATGGTGGCAAAGTTCTGGCCATTGGTCACTCCAGTCGACCTGAATCACTATGGCACAACCCGAGACTGTATCCAAAGATGTTTCCGTGCCTTTTTCCATATGGTGCGGGGTCAATAGGCAGTGCACATTTAGGCGAAGACACTCACAAGCAGTACCTGCTGATGTACCATGATAAAAGATTCCAGACAGACCCACACTTCCCGTTTGTTGCTTTTAGTCATAGCCAAATAAAAAAGTCCAACAATTCTGCCTGGTTACTTACTGAGAAGAAAAACTTCGGTGCTATCGCAGACAGGTTGTTAAACCTCAATCAGGGTGTTATGGCAGACATTGCTGAGCGGCTTGCTAACGGTGAACAAGTGAAACCAGAAACTGAGGATGAGAAGGCGTGTTATCAGATCATTTGCGACCTGGATCAGGTAGCGTGTCGCATGCAAGGTTCCACTACTACAAAAAAGCATATGAGGAACGAGATATGGTCGTTGATTTCACATAAAGGGGCACCTTGTTGGTATATCACCCTTTCACCCACAGACAAAAAACATCCTATCTCTCTATACTATTCTGGTACCAAAGAAGTGTTTGAGCCGGTTCTCCTGGATCACAAGACGCGGCTAGCACAGATTGCCAGAAATCCTGTCGCTGCTGCTAGGTTTTTTCATAAAATGGTTGAAATCTTCATTGAGGAGGTGCTAGGTGCGAATTCTAGTGATCGTGGTCTGTATGGTCATCACAACAGTCATTATGGAACAGTGGAACAACAAGGTCAACTCATGCTTCATCTTCATTTGTTGCTCTGGCTCAAAAGCAGTTTGTCTCTGCAGGAGATGTGTGATAAGATTTTGGATCCTAAATCTGGATGGCAAAGGAGGATGGTGGAGTATCTTGAGAGCGTACACTGTGGTGAGTTTATGAGTGGCACACAGCAGGATATATTTCAGAAATTCAAGGACGAGGCTACGAATAACGAGAACTACCAAAACCCGACAGAGACCATGCCCCTTCCACCTCCACCCGTTTGTACTGTCCATAACTTTAACTTAGAACCCAAAACATGCAAGCCTTGTTCCCTGTATGCCAGCTGGAAACAGCAATATGTTGATACCGTCGACGACCTCATTTGTAAATCTAACATGCATAATTGTGATCGGAACCTGAAGAAGGACGGCACAGAAAAGCTCAATAAGATGTCTAGTGGATGTAAGGACAACAGGTGGGGACAGTGCAAAGCTCGATTCCCCCGTGAGTTGTATAAACAGACTCTTGTAGACCCTGAAACCGGAGGTATCTACATGAAGAAAGGTGAACCGTGGCTAAATATGTTCTCGAGGCCACTAACCTACCTCTTCCATTGCAATACAGACGTCACTAATCTGTCCTCCAGGACGGCAATAAAGGCAGTTGTGCTATATGTATCAGACTATATCACAAAAGCGTCCCTAAAGACTCACGTCATCTTTAACTGTATATTGAACACATTTTCCAAAAGCGCAGAGCTGTTGAATGGTACTGCTTCGAGTCAGGAGAAGGCTCGCTCGTTGATGACGAAAGTTGTGAACCTACTCACCATGAAAATGGAAATGGGTGCTCCGATGGTTTGTATGTATCTGCTAGGAAATCCGGATCACTATACTGATCATAACTTTGTCCCCTTCTATTGGCAAAATTTTGTTACTGAAGCTCGAAAGTACTGGCACACAGAAGACCCACACTCTGTCCCTGAAAAGGTGGCGTTGTTGAAAAGAGGAGGTAAGATAGTGGGTATATCATCAGTGTACAATTATATCTACAGGGGAGAGCAGCTTGCTCACCTCTCGTTGTATGAATGGGCCAGACGAACCACTCGGATTACCATGAGTGAAGCTCGAAAGCGTTTGGGTACTAGGTCAACTAAGAAAGCTCGTCCTGCTGAAAACGGTAGTATGTTCGACGAAGATACCTCAGATAAAGGAAAGTCTGATGCCGTTTGTCCTACATTAGACATACCTGACATCTTGTTTGTATCCGGGGACACCTCCTTCGAAGGTGACGGATTGTCGACGTTGGAGGGTGACGGGGTGCTCTATGACGACGATGAAGGTGATACGGCAGAGCCATTGGAAAACCTTTCTGACTTGTGTGTACGATTTCATCGTTCTCATCCTTTGTACGCAACCCACGTTGCTCTTGTGAAAGAAGCCACTGAATTTGATGTGGTCAACTTTGTCGGAGCTACACTTCCCCGCTGCAATCATGGTGACCGCGATTATTACTGTTCTGCTATGTTAGCATTATTTAAACCTTGGAGGACAGGTAAAGACCTCAAAGACAGACAATACAACTGGAGCCAGACCTTTGCAAAGCATAAGTTCACAAAGAGGGAGTTGTCTTTGATGAAAAATTTCAATCTTCATTATGAATGTCTGGACGCGAGAGACGATTACTGTGCAAGATTGAAGGCAGGGGCAGGGCAGACGACCTCCTGGGATGTTGGCCTTAACGACTGGCTCTTGGATAATGCTGATGATGAGGGGTTCAACAAGGGCCTTGTATTTCCAAATGCTGAGGACCAGCTCTGCAATGTTGCAGCACAACCCGATTCACCGGACACTGCATTAGTTCAGCTGTGTTCAGCATTCCGTTGACAGCTGTCTCTGACTGCGGCTATGAAAGTGCTGCTAGTATCTGCGGGTTGGAGTGATCCAGTGTCTAAAACTGTGCTTGGTGACACCGGTGAAGGCAATGCACCTCCTACCACGCAGTGGTCTGCAGCTGAATGGAAAAAAGCTGTTATGAGGGCACGGGACGCATACCTGAAGAGTAAAGCTGCAAACCTTCCTAACGTGCCCCATTGACAACATCCCTCTGGTGCTCTGGCAGGTCCTTTGGATACCGAAGGCACTGTACGTGTTACTGACAAGGCCTATCTCGAGCGAGCGTACGTTGCAACCCCAGATCACACAGATCATGTAGACGAGTGCTGTAAGCAATTCATGCTCAATCAAGAGCAAGAGAGGGCGTTTTGGATCGTCGCCAACCATGCAGTGAGCCCTTATCACGAACAATTGAAGCTGTACATTGGTGGAATGGGTGGTACTGGCAAATCTCAGGTGCTCAAAGCACTCTCGAACTTTTTTGCCTTAAGAGATGAGTCATACAGATTTATAGTCATTGCCCCGACTGGAAACGCTGCAGCTTTACTCGGTGGGTCGACGTATCATTCCGTGCTAGGTATTAGTGAATGGACCAGTAAGAAGACGTTACCACAGGTTCAAGACTGCCTTCTCGGAGTTGAATACATCTTTGTTGACGAAGTGTCAATGATATCCACGTCGGATTTGTACCAGATAAGTGCCCATCTATCTTTGTCCCTAAACAAAGAGGATCGTGAGTTTGGGGGTATGAATATGATCTTCGCTGGGGACTTTGCTCAGCTTCCGCCTGCAATCGGCACAGCATTATATTCTCATATGATAGGTCTTGCTCGGACCAGTGTCAAGAAACAGGAGGAAGCAATTGGCAAGTCCATATGGCACCGCGTTACCAATGTGGTGATACTAAGACAAAATATGAGACAGAATGTACAGTCGAAAGAGGATCGGAAATTCCGTACCGCCTTAGAGAACATGCGATACCGTAAATGTACACCCACCGATGTAGCTTTTCTCAACTCGCGAGTCAGCAGATGTATGCCAGGGGCAGCGAGAATATCTGGTAGTGGGTTCCGAGATGTCCCTATAATCACTGCACTCAATGTGCAAAAGGATGAGATCAACCATATAGGGTGTGAGCGTTTTGCCAAAGAAACTGGGCACCCATTGGTGGATTTCTATTCAGAAGATGTATGTGTACCTGTCGCCGACAAAGTATCAGATTCTAAACGCACAAAAAAGAGTACAGTGAACTTACCAGTAATGTCCGATGACGTTCAGAAACTGTTGTGGTCACTAGGTCACTCTTCATCCGATCAACACATACCTGCAAAACTATCGTTGTGTGTTGACATGCCTGTAATGATTCGGACAAATTTAGCGACAGAGTTATGCATTACAAAAGGACAGGAGGGTACAGTTCACGGTTGGATAGCAAAGAAGGGGCGGAGAGGACAGACCATGATAGATACTCTCTTCGTCAAGCTCACAAATTTGCCGTCTGGTAGAGTTGTTCAGATCGAAGGGCTGCCTGTCAATGTTGTCCCCATTGCCCCTACATCCACTACTATGCACATATCACTTCCTGACAGCTCAAATATTCGTATTTCCTGATTGCAGGTTGAACTCCTGCCAAACTTCACAATGACCGATTACGCATCTCAAGGTAAAACGAGGCCCTCCAACCCGGTTGACGTCATGAATTGCAGAGATTTTCATGGTATATACACCGTGCTTTCGAGAAGCGCGACAGCTGACGGGATGGTAATCTTGCAGAGCTTTGCACCGCAAAAGATAACAGGTGGTCAAATTCAAGGGCTGAAGAATGAATACCGTGAGTTGGAACTTCTAGACAAGATAACCAGATTACGCTACCTTGGGAAATCCCACAAGTCAGTCATAGGACACCAACGACACGTACTTATCAAGGCGTTCCAAAAGTGGAAAGGGGTGTCGTATGTGCCCGGTAATGTACACCCAGCAGTGAAGTGGACGAAGAAAGATCCTTGGTCCGATTTGGATCTGGAAGAAGAAGTGTGGAGAATCTTGTCCCGAAAAAATCAGCCTGCGAACGATAAATCCCAACCGCAGTCAAAACAACGCAAGCTGAATGTAGCTGTTGGATCGATACTGTTACCCGTAACTTCCGACCCAAATACATCCGTGCCAGGAGTGTTGGCGCAGAAACGTCGTCATGTATCCAATTCGTCTTTTACAGAGGTCAACAGATCATCGCAAGGAAAGTGTAAGAGAATCAAAAAGGATTCTGAGTTCAACGTTGGCAGACCGGCAGCTGCAGTACCTGCCAGTCCCCGTTGGAATGCTAACAGCTGCGCATACGATTCTGTTGTGTTTGTTCTACGTTCAATATGGTTGTCAAGCTCTACTAGATGGTCTGCGGCATTCAGTGAAGGGGGTAACCTGCTAATGACGAACCTAGCAGCTGACTTTGAAAGGTGTGGTTCAAATACTGATACCATCGAGGGTGTTTGTGACAGGTTGCAACACAGGCTAGAACGGGTGGACCCTAGAACGTTCAGAAGAGGTGAGTATGCACCAGTGCTCGGCGTGCTTGATAACTTACTTACCTCGGATGATGTAATATTTGATTCTGAGTATGTTTGTCACGGCCAGCATCCGATCAACCGTGAGCCGCAGACCCTGTGTAGAGCAGTACTTGATTCCACCTATCCCTACCCTTCCATCGCCGATTGGATTACACGTCACAAGCATCAGACACACCTCAGATGTGCTGTGTGTCAACAAAGAGTGGTTATCAGATACAAAGCCAAATCACTGCAGCCTATATTCGCTTTTCAGCTGTCTCAGGCTGACCAGGGTAACAATGCACCTTATATAAATAGTGAAATATTTGTGAAGGTACAGCCTGGGAATGTCGCGGAGAGATATGTACTTCGAGGAATAATATACTATGGTGGTCATCATTACACTGCGTGAGCTATTGACAGCGGTAATACAGTCTGGTCCTACGACAGCGTGAAGGGACCTGTTAATGTAACGTACAATGGCACCCTTGAAAGAACAAATTTGATGAAGCAAGGTGCAAGGTCTGCATGTACGGCGGTATATGTCCGACTGAGTTACCTAGAATAGTCAGTCAATCTAATCAGTAGGTAGAGGTAGAGGTAGAATAGATGTCAGATGTGGAGATATGTATATTTGGAACTTGTAATCGAACTCGTACCCGCCTGGGCACTGCCCAGGCCATCAATCAAGTAATAAATATCGTTTAAACCGTAAACAACATCGTGAAAGACCTACCCTGCTCACTGCTGAGCAATATGCAACTGTTTCTCAAGCTGAAAAGGATCTCCCTGAAGCAGACCATACACACATCCAAGAAAGGATGAAAAAAGTTGATAAGCATGCTAAGGCTGCACAAAGCAGCACTACTGGTACCAAGAAGTTACCCACTGTGTGGATTGAATCCAGGACTGACAGCTCCCATGAAGAAGGACCTTCGAAGGGGAAAGCAGTTGATCCTCGCAATTGGGGAGCCGCTAACCTCAACGAAGAAGATCTTGATGTTGAACGGCAGCGAGAAGCGCTCCATAATTACCAAGCCTTGAAACAGGCCCAGGCCCAGGCTACCAATGACAGCCGTCAGGAGGCCACCACCACTCCCCATAATAATGGTCAGCATTCTAATTTGGTGTCCGACCCTGTTGAAGCTGAGAAGACTCGGAAGTGAAAAGCTTACCGGAAGAAGAAAAATGAATCTATCCATCCTCAGCGAGCAGCTTCTGAAGTGATGACTGATCTTGTGGAATCACATGTGTGGGATATTGTCGAACAGCATCCCCGAAAGACAAAGCCTCGAACTGCATGGCACCGGAAGAATAGCATTAGTAGGATAGTAAGGCCAAGTGAATTACTGGCACCTACTAACCATCTTGCTAAACTATTGACACTGGGAAAGAAAAGGAGAACCAGACGAGGAGGAGGTGCATCAGGACCTCCTGGGGGATCTTCCAGCTCCTCCTCTAGTTCCTCTGATTCCAGCTCTGACTCTTCCAGCTCCAGCTCCAGTTCAGAAAGTGATAGCTCTAGCTCAGACAGTGAAAGCTCGGATGATAGTTTGTCATCAAGCTCATCAGGTTCTTCATGGCGACCACGACAACAGCGCCATAGGCACTGTCGTCATTGAAGTCACAAAAAAGTCCTGCTTAAACCAGACCCTCCAGATGTGTATGATGGCTCTGTAGATGTTTGTGCCTACATCAAATTCGTTACTGAAGGTACTGTGTATGTTCAAGATGGAAACGTACCAAGGAAACGTCATGTGTTGAAGCTTTCGAAGTTCCTAAAGGGGAAGGCATATCAGTTCTACTTGAGCACAGTCGCTAATGCCCCATTTGATTGGTGGCTAAGAACATTCTTTGTAGAATTGTATAACTATTGCTTTCCGTTGACATACTGCTTGGATCAAAGGAAAAAACTTAAACGTGCCTTTCAGAATGACAAGTCTGTTCGAGACTATGTTGCAGAGCTAAACAAACTCTTCAATACTGTAGGACTCATTGATGAGCGTGAAAAGGTACACAAACTTTGGAATGGACTCAACCGAAAGATCCAGAAGGGTTTGTGGCAGGAAAAGCTTAATCCGGAGTTTTCTACATATGAAGAAGTGGAGCGGGCAGCTGAGCTCATTGAGATTATTGAGAACGTCGATGTTGGCCCTGACAATGGAGGAAATGCTAAACCAAAGAATAAATCAACTGGAAACTCCAGTAATGCTAATGCTGCTCACCGTGATACTCCTCAAGCCAAAACCACTGCGCAGAGCTCTCATCAAAGCAGGGCAAGGGGCAACTGAGGAGGAAATACCCACTATCATGCTTGACCACATAATCCTGGGAAGAAGCCACAATTCCAAGAGTTGACTGATAAGGAAAAGGATGAATATCGAGCAGAAGGGCGTTGCTTTGTGTGTGGCGAAGTCGGCCACATGTCTCGGCAATGTCCCACTCAAAAAACCGTCCCATCAAACACTAAAGGTGGTCCTCCAGGAATTGCGAGTAATAATATTGAGTTCCAAATGAGATCTGCAGAAGACCTTCATGATCTTGCCACTACTACAGCAGAAGTTCCTGAACTCACCTTGAATATGATGAATTATGATTACTACGAACCAGACTACCCTGATGAGAATCAGTATTGCTGAAGTTGTAGTGACCATGTCCCTTATGACTGCCCCAAGTCACTATATTGCCAGCCCATACCCAATAAGCATGACGAGTTGATAGAGGACTATGAAAATGTGCCTCTGGAAATGCGCAAGACCTATTTGCCTCCATGGCTACATCGAGAAGTTAACATTGATACTTATGGATATGAAAGTGACGAACCTCCAAATATGATAGGTGATGTCCTAGGTCAACGCGCAATGTTCTTGTTAGATAAAGGGGCGCCGTATCCTGGGGACAAGAGCCAGAGGAAAGCTCGTGGCTTTGATAGGTTCCGAGTCTTCCAGGTATCGGATAGCCAGTACTGTGTTGAAGATCTCGAGTATGAAGATGATTTCCACCCAACCGAAGAATTCCCGCAATGGGTTTATCTCGAAAAGCGATACCTCGAAGAGCCGGAATTTCGTATAGTGCAGTGGTATGCGATGGAACGAGCCCAGCTCAATAAAGTCCTGCCGATTCCGTTTGTCAACTGGGAAGGTATGGGCCGGATGGGAGATGTTTACAGCGAGGCCATCGAGAAGTGTCTTGGTCTTGTTGACTACTACCCTGGCGATTCCGCACCAGCCATAAATGTTAGTTGGTTTTGGGCTGAAGATGATGGAAATGACTCTTACCATGTAGTTGATCAAGTCCATGAGTTTCAAGTTGATTTGCCTAAGAAACTAATGAAAATCAACCAGTTTGACCTGGTACAATGGTACAAAAAGAAACTCGCTCACGGATATTGTAAACTGCACTTGATTTCATATGAAAGTACCCCTGATTCGCTATTGGGCTGTCTGTTTGATGAAAACATTGGAATGGCTGAAGAGGAAACCCCATTAGGCTTCTATGGTGTCCAAATACCACAAGGAACTTACCCAGCAGTCCAATGTAATGCTGCAATGACTAAAGACTTCTCTCGGAAAATCCCCAAACCAATTGTAATTGTTGTTCGGGTCAATGGGCACCCTGCACGAGCATTGGTTGATACTGGCTCTCTAGGTGACTTCATCTCATCAACCTTTGCAGACCAATTGGGTGTAAAGAAGATTGAACTCACTAAACCCCTAGCTTTACAGCTAGCTGTGCAGGGCTCCTGGTCAAAGATTAACTGGGGCATGCAAGTTCATTTCCAATACCAACGAATTTCCAAGCAGCGATATTTTGATGTTGCCAATCTTTCCAACTACGACCTAGTCCTGGGAACACCATGGTTGTATCAGCACAAGGTTATGGTGGGGTTTTGTGATGCCAAGATCATCATTGGGAGCTCGGAATCCATACCTATTCAGGGTGAGAATGTTGCCAAATTATCTTCAAGAGCTATGGATATGTTGGAGGATCAATTAGAGGTGGCGCGGAGAGAACTAACTAAGTACACGTTACCGATATGCCGTGAAGTTGGTGAAACTGACTTACCTCCCTTTAGAGCAATCAATCACACAATTCCACTTATTGATGAAGCAAAGATCTACCCCTGGCGCCCATTGAGATGTCCTGAAATGTTCCAGGAGCAGTGGGCAGAAAAACGGAATGCCTACCTCAAATCTGGCTGATGGAAAATGACCAGTTCAGGTAATACAGTGCCTATGATGTTGATTCGGAAGCCTGGAACTAACAACCTTCGTGTCGTAGTTGATTTGCGAGCTCGGAATGCCAACACACATAAGCTGTCTTCTCCCATGCCTGATATTGAAGGTATTAAGCGGCATGTTGCAAAGGCAAAGTACCGGTCCATCATCGACGGCAAAGATGCCTACAAGCAGATCCGTATCATTCCCGAACACATCAATCGCACTGCTGTAACTACCCCAGATGGAAATATGGTGAGTCTGATAGTGCAACAGGGTGATTGTAATGCACCAGCAACTTACCAAGCATTAATGAACTTCCTATTCTCAGAATTTATTGGACGATGGATGGATGTTTATTTAGATGACATTGTCATCTACTCCCAGTCCCTAGACGAGCATGTATCTCATGTTAAAACAATCATTGATATCCTAAAACGAGAAAAGCTATACCTGAGTGCAAAAAAGTTGAATTTTCTTCTGAAAGAACTACGACTCCTGGGTTGCATCATCGATGATGGTGGTATCCATATGGATCCACATAAAGTGGATGCTATCACGAAATGGCCTAGTCCAACAAACCGGGATCTTCTTCGAGGCTTTCTTGGTTCTGTTGGATACCTTGCAGATGATATTCCTAATGTCCGAATCCCTATGGGGCATCTTAGTACTATTACGGGTGATACAGTCCCATTCCGATGGACTTACATTGAACAGCGAGCCTTCGAGAATGTCAAACAACTCGTTAGTACTGCCCGAAATCACCGGCGAGTACCTCTTGACTACTCCAAGGACGCAGATCCTATTTGGATGGTAACGGATGGCTGTAGCACTGGAATATCAGGTGTTGTCAGTCAGGGACAAGACTGGCACGATGCACACGTAGCTGCGTTTTACTCAGCAAAGCTTAATCCTGCTCAACAGAACTACCCTGTCCATGAAATTGAGATGCTGGCAGGCATCGAGACCATGCTGCGACATCATGACATCCTGCAGGGAGTGCATTTCAGTTGGATCACTGACCATAAGGGGCTAATACACTTACTGAACCAAAAGGACTTGTCTGGCTGGCAGGCGTGTTGGCTTGAAAAAATCTCGGAATTTGACTTCGAAATAAAGTATGTTCCTGGCTCAGAAAATGTACTAGCTGATGCTCTATCTCGCCTATACTCTAATGAGCAGCCGGGTACTGTTCGTGCGAGGAGCGATGTTATGACGCTACCATTTTTTCATCCATTCTTCGCCTAAATTCCCTTCTGTTACGCTCCAGATACATAGATTCTCCAGTTAGCCCCTATTTGCACATAAGCGCCTGCCTAAGCGCCCGTTCGCAACTCGTATACATGTCCACATATTGTGATCATCGTTACTACAGTAGAATACAACAATATGTACCTCCATTTAGATACAATAAGTAGTATATAAGGACTCATGTACCATAGTGCCAACTCGTTGGCTAAATAAATCGTTCTTCTCTCTATATTTCTGTCACTCATCTTTTTGCTTACCTTTCTAGTCTTTTTCTCGTCTCATTCTCGTCTCTCTCGTCTCGTCTCATTTATCTGGAAGTTGTAACAACTTCTACCTATATTCGCTAGCTAACGCTATCCGTTCGCTATCAAATCGCAACATGACTATATCTCTATTGCTTGTCGTCGTCAAAATACTGCTCAGTGGCTTAGTCTCGACGCATTCTTATTGCGAAGTATTCTATTATTACTTCGTTCACTACACTTACTACTGTTCTCGGACAGAAACGTCGAGGTCGTAACAGTATTTAGCCAACCTACTGCCCCCAGTATTAACGACAACGGGTGGAATGTCGGCAACTTCTGTAGAACCGACTCGCGCCGAGTCCCAATCTCAATCACCACCACATTCTCAACACAAGTTGATGTCAACGAGTTCACGTCGTGAAAGCACGCCCTCGATGTCGTCTCCACTAAATCCTCAAAATTCGCAGGTTCTCTTTGCAGGTCCTGGTCAACGACTAGGGAATCACCCAAACCCGAGTCCTAGACCTCATCACAGAGGACTTCGCAGTCATAGACCCGGTTCGCAAAACACCTCATTCTACGATTCGCAATACTACTTCCAACGACATATGACTCCCATGACGCGAATGCGATACTACGAGGAACTAATTGCACAGGGTCAACAAGAAAACCCTGCAAGGCCTCGTTCCCCTTCGCAAGCCGATCTCTATGTCGACGAGGGCTTCTGGCAAGATGCTGAAGAATCTGTCGAACCGAACCTGCCTCCATCAACTAATCCCCCTGTGGACCCGAGTAATGTAGAACTGCCTCCCAGTAATGCTGGTGATGACATTTCGCATCATTCGCAACCTCAGGTTCACTCAGTTCCGTCGAATAATCCTTCGGAACAATTCTTTACCACTGGTACTTCTACCGGTCGTGAAGCACTGCCTCGCGCATCAGCGCCCAGTAGCGATACGTGTTCGCAATCATCAGATAGTACCGTAAAAGGGACTAGCTCGTCTCCACATGTTCGCAAGGGAAAGGAACGATCCGATCCTGTGGATTCACAATCCCAAAATATTCCTTCAGGGCCATCGAACCGTACCCCTTCACCAGAGTTCGACAATATCCCCGAAATTACACAGCGAGTGCAAGATGCAGCGGCTATGCTAGCACCGATTAGCGGTTCTAGTACGCAACCGTTGCGATTCGTTACCAATTCGCGAATCACTCGCCCAACTGCTCCGGTCAACAAAGAGGTTGCGATGCTGCAGAGTGCTATTATCAATGGCAACATTGATCTTGTAATCGCTGGTAGAGCTGCCCGACAAGTTCTGTGGAATCTAGGATGGGTGGGAATACTTGATCGCCACGACTGGATACCATGGATAAGAGCACTTGCGGATACTGCGAACTACGTCTGGGAAGAATTATCTCCCCTCGGACAGTTGTGGATTAGCGATGAACACAACTATCTCTTCTTTCTATCAGTGTTAGGAGAACTTTACGGTCGTCCCGCACTATTAGTTCAGCTTGGTGTATTCCCTCACGACGAAGTTCCAGTAGGATTATTCCCTATTTTCCTGAACGACGATCCTACTATGAGAATTCACAAAGGAGTACCACCTGAAAGCTGAGACCCATCATCAACTCCTCAGGAATACTTCAGCGATAGCGATTTAGACCAACGCATTCGCAACGAACTCCATTCAACGTACTTCGCATGGGAGAGCTGGCCTTATGAGTCTCCTAACATTGGATTGATTAAAACCAGGATGCGAAGCCTAATGGGCAAGTGGTATCGAGGAGCAGACAGACCACCTCCATGGGAACGTCTTTTGCCTCTTGAACGCGATGCGTACATGGTATTCGCAAGAGGTTTCATTCGTGAAGAACGCCGAATCGAACCTGGTACTGAGCAGTTCAACCAGGTCTGGAGAGCGACATGGCCATGGAATGCTGAACGCTACAATCGCATGCCACCCTCGCAGTCAATTATGTGTCCTCGAGTAAAGGCGTCTGTTGATGCGAATCGAAGGTCTCCTCAGCTACCCACATCTGGCACTCTCGCGAACCAGATGATTCACACTGTTCCAGGTCGAGCAACGATACAGCTCATCCCAGGTGCGAATCCTGGATACCGTAAAATCCTCATAGAACCCAAATCATACAACGACGTAGCGCGATACCTTCGCGAAGAGGTTGGGGTCATAAACGAGGATATCGTTCATGAGTTCGCAATGCATGCTGAAACCCATCGCTCTTCATTCCTTGTCAAGATACCAAACGAATACGTGAGTGTGGGGAACAAACCACCTGAAGACCCTTCAGCTGCTGCCAGCTCATCTAAGGTAAAGCAGGAACAAGATTCGAAGGTACTATCTTCGCAATCGCAATACCCCAACCCTAGCTGCTAGAATAAAGGTTCAATAAGGTTAACTGCCCTTAGATATGGAACGTTCTATGAGGGTAGTTACCCTTAGGCCCTACAGAGGGCTTTCCGTCAGCTTTAGGGCAGTTGCCCTTGCACCCAAATAGGAAAGCGTCACTGGTCACTTCTTGTTACTTTTGTCACATTTGTCACAAAATATTACCTTGCCGGTGCAGTAACATAGTCACGTGACTTAAAAAAAAAAATATTTCCGTCCCCGATTTGTCATCTGGTTCGAACGGTCTAGCCCTCGCCCGAAATGCCCGATATTTGGTTGTCTTTTTCAAAGTGGCGCTCACTGGCGCTTTTTTCACCTTGCCCGAAATGCCCGAAATTGGGCGTCTTTTTCATAGTGACGCTCAGTAGCGCTTGCTGGCGCTTTCCGGCCATTTCGGGCATAGTCAAAAATGGCGCTCACTGGCGCTTTTTTCACCTTGCCCAAAATGCCCGAAACTGGGCGTCTTTTTCACAGTGACGCCCAGTAGCGCTTGCTGGCGCTTTCCGGCCATTTCGGGCATAGCCGTCCCTTGCAGTATCTTAGCGGTGATGTTGATACATTGAAAGCACATCGTAAACTACTTCTAAACTTGCCCTCCGAAGCATTTTACACAATACACGGGCAGTGAACTGCAGGTCTGGAGACTTACATAGCTTCACAACATTCTACAAAATGTATTCCGGCGTGGTGGAGTGGTTACGTCACTAGATATATGATGTCGCTTATTTATCGTCTACTTGTTGCAAAGGTAGAGACTGTGAGTTCGAGTCTTGATTGTTGTGTTCTTTTTTTTTTTTTTGAGTGACGCGTGCTTTCCTTCAAATTTTCCCAAGTTCCCAACCACTTGATTCCTATTTTCTAAGTTTTATGCACACTCAAACAATCAGAAGAAGAAGAAAAGGCTCTAATTCAATATTCTACCACACATAAACATGCTAAACTAAACCATAACACTACTCAGAGGGGCAATCAGGCATCAAGTGTCTCAGAACAAAACAAACGTCCCGTACGGCCGACGAAATCACCTTTCCCTCTTCATTCTTCTGCTCCATCTCCCTTCCAGTACGAATAGGCATCCTGTCCGCCAAGTACACCCAAAACGAAAGCGCCGCGACCACGACCGAGAGACCGTTGGCACCAGAGCGAGACAAAGGCTCCCAATCCCCCCCGGCAGCCTGCTCACCCTCATAACTGTCGGGAACTGGCCTGTGATTTACGAACGCACCTTGACGCCACTCCGGCTGCAACAGCTCCCACCACTCCCAAAAGGCCTGCCCTACCGCCATCGACTCTGCGTGAATCGGCCGCCACTCCGGTCGTCTCGCCCTAGCAACCCAATCTCCAACGCACCCCGGTCGTCGATCTGCCCTGAGGTTGGTGGACTTCGCAAATCTGCGCGAAGTTTCGAACCTGGCCCACAATGCCAGCAGCTCCTTCCACTTCTCTATGCCATCGTATGGTACCCCTTTCGCGAGGCTCAGGGTGTTGGTAGCGTAGAGTGGGGCGTTTTCGTCGAGTACGGGCATGTCGTCGTCATCGAGGGTAACACCAAACAGCGAGCTTGAGGACCTACTGGATGGAGACCCTGGTTCTTTCCTGCGCCTCTTTCGGGTACTCGTCTTGGCCTTGTCGACGTCCTTCTCCTTCCCCTTGGCTGTTGCAACCTCTCCCGGGACCTCAGTTTCTTTCCTCTGCTTCCTCTTCTTCCCTGCTACCTCTACTTGCACAGGAGCTGGTTCCGGAGACCCAGCAGGAGTTGGGATTGGTGTATTTGACTCCGCGGCGCCGGGTACTGTCACAGTATGTGGTAAGTCCTTCTCTCCGAGCTCGTTTGGGGACTCTGATTGAAATTTCTCACCTGAATTGGAAGCGGGTGTTGGAACGCGGTTAGGGGGGTCAGATGACAACGTAGCGTTCGGCACAGGGTCGCGGTCAGATGGAGAAAGTCGCCCAGGAGCAGTAACTGGTCCCAAAGGCACGGGATGGGATTTCGAAAGGTTCGCAGGAGTGGTGGGGGTAGCTTGGTCAGTGACAGCTCCTGCGCGTGGCACGGAAGGAGCAGGTGTTGAGCTTGACGTCGCTGCATCTGAGGCCTTCCCCGCAGACCAGCTGAGCACGTCAGCATCGGCCTCGAGGTCTTTCGTGAACTTGTCATTAAATTCGCTTGGCAGAGCACGCTGCTCACATTCCTCTTCAGCTAAATGCTATTGTCAGAACCTTGATACCGAAGCAAAGAACAATTACTCACTATAGCACTTCTGTAGAAACCTAGCCATACTTGGGAAAAAATATTTCTCCCATGCCACGTACTCTGATCGACCGAAATTCTGTTTCACCTCTCCTCGGGTCGTCCCCGAATTCACACTGAAAGGAAAAAAAAAAAAAACTTAGTAATTCAGCAAGGCAAAGGAATCAAAAGAAACGTACGTTAAAATGTTGAGTCGACCGCCATCAATTGGCTCAGGACCACCGGCGATGAAGGTGCACTTCCAGCCGGTACGTTCGCACACTCCGTCGAGGATAGGTTTGATAAATCGAACAAGATTGTTGATAGACCTGTAGCCACATCAGCCTCTGAATCAGGAACGACCATCATAAACGATTTACTCACCGTTGATAATCCTCGGGTTTTGTTGACAGTTCGCCTTTGAGCTTCGCCTTGTACTCCTTGAGATCCTCCTCGTGTTTCTTCCCAGCCTCCGCCTCCCACTGCTTCTGCTCTGCTTTCGTCAGCTTCGCCCACTCACTCGACACAACCTCCTGGTACAACTTCGCCATATCCCCACGCTTCGCCGCCTTCTTCGCCTCTTCATAGAGCTGGGAGATCACGTCGTCGTTCTCCTTCGCCCACACCAGTTTCGCCGCCTTTCGTCGTGGTTTTGCCAAGCATGCGCCATTGCTGAGTTTGTTCAACAGGAAAGAGAAAGAATTCACTTCATCTTCCTTCTTCATATCAGAGTCGTTCTCTTTGCGATAGGTATTCTTCAAGTAGCGCTCGATTTGCTGTGGGAAGAAAACAAGGTTGGTCACGGTCAGTCGCGTCGCGTTCAACATCGTTTACGTCATGATGAGCCACTCACCTCTCGACGCAGCTTCAGCGTCACCTGATGTTCTTTATATTTCTTGCAAGCCTCGGCGTCATCCTCATCGGGCACAGGGTACTCTGTACTTGGTTTGTTGTCGTCTACAGCGTCTAACTCCTCCTGCGGTTTCTCCACATCCAACGGCAAAGCAACCGGCCAACGATTGAAGAATAAGCGCCGAATATCATCGACACAGTCTTTGGCCATCCCCTCGCGCACTGCAGCCTCGTAGCGCGGATACAAAGAATCAAGGAATGCTTTTCGTTGACCTTTGAAGGTTGGCGGATGAGGCATTGCAATATTCCTGTGAGTTTTTTTAGTTGCAAAATGATGTACACGGCGTCACTCTCGCTCACCTCTGACTCTGTTTTCACGAAGTGCTTCCTGGCCTCCTCAGATAGGTAATGCAGGTGAGAAACTGGACCCATTCTAACGTTGTGGTAAATGAAGCTTTTTCTTGATAGAAAATACTCGATCACCGGCAGGGGGTCACATAAGGGTAACTACCCTTCACATGCTCTGCCTCAAGGGTTTAGGGCAATTACCCTTAACTCGGATCCTTTTTTTTTCCTTTCGATTTAGGGCAGGAACCCTTAACGTGAATGTGTCATTATTGGGTCAGGATAACTACGCGAAGCACGTCCCCTACTTAACCGCTTTCACTTCCTACCATCAGCCTTCAAGCTTCAAGTCTCAACATGACTGCTGTTCCTAATGGTACGACCATCTCTGCTATTAGTCTCCTGTTGCTGATCATGAGTTAGAAACTCGTACATCTTCTATAACTCGCAGGAGTGCCCCAGCTGGTGCTCAGCCTAGACATCCGAATAACCGTATGTTTCACGTTTAAAATTCCGACCAATTTCAAGTTTGATCTTTCAGCCCAGACTTTCGAGCTCAAGAGCCGATTATCATCTCAGATTCTGAAGATGAAGAGGACGGCGGCCGCCCAACATCTGATTCGTTGTCTAGGTCAGCTGCGGAACCTTCAGACAACCCGTCAAACACACGCGAACACGAAACCTCACAACAATCTCTAACCGTGACTCTCCCGGCACTTGTCCACTCCGAGTCCAACCATGATCGCCAGCCCGCTTTGCAAACAGGTCCTACGCTGCTTTCTACGACGCCGCCTCCGTCGTACGATGACACTGTCAATTCAGTAAGCTCGACCTGAAAATTAAATGACCTGCCTGGACTGATTTCTTGCAAAGCTTGATTTCCGAGAAGATTTAGCTCAATTCTACCAGACTAAGTTTGCACAGGCGATAATCGCTCCCCACCAAATTCCCGACGCCCAGACTTTGTCAGGAGGTATGATCCCACGGAAGTGGTATGCGGTTACGAAGGGAGCCAATGTGGGCGTGTTCACAGACTGGTAACACCATATTTTTTCCTGCCTATGATATTCACTCACAAAATTGAAGGCTCACCGTGTCGCCCATCACACAAGGCTATCGATCAGCTCAGCAGAAGGGGTATCGCACGTATGACGCGGCCTTGAACGCGTATACTGCAAGCTATAATGCTCGAGCAGTCGCGATCATCAACCGGGGTGGAGTACTTCAAACGAGAGTGGAATTGCAGGGCGCCGGGTCAGCCCTAGCTAATCAGTTTTCGAATCTCGCCATGTAGAAATTTAAATTTCCAATCATTACCTAGTTCTACTTTTTTTGTACATAGCTCCGTGCAAATTGACACTCAGCTTAGGTTGAATAATTAGCATGGCTGTATATCGCATGGGTACACTACTACAACGGTGGTAATAGTAGAGTAACAAATGTTCAGAGCAACAAATGTTCAGGGATCTCCTGTCGTGTGTAATGAGCGACGTGAAACCAACGGAGGACACTTCCCAATCAAGCACACCTTTTTCTGGAATTTCGGCTGGCGTAGTACAAGTGGACTGGCGGCGACGTCGTTCCCGCTCCTTCTCCGCCAATAGTTTACGATTTTTGGACCGATATGTCGCTTGAGCGTCGCGGTGTAGGGATAGCAACCACTGTCGCTGTTCATGCCCAGTGAAAAATGCGTCGAGACAGATCGGGCCGTATCGAGGCAGGTAATGACAATCGTGTGAGATTGATCCCCAACCAATCTCCCCCAACCTTCCACAGCTCTTTCTCTCAACCGTCGTCGGGACTCCTCGTATCATATCTGTTCTAGTACTTTTCAATGATATTTTACACCTTTTCCGCATGTTCTGAATTGTGCTTGGCTTTGTCATATGGCTTGATTTGAGATGGACATTTCTGTAAGTTATCTCAAGTCCACTGCCACTCCGAAAGGATTCTCATCCTATTAGTTCCATGAAAAATACTCGAAAGCGCTCGCGTTCTGTCTGCAGTGACAACGAGAACATACCACCTCCATCAGTATTTTCGAAACCATGTAGCGAGGGTATAGGGTGCGTAGCCCTATACATTTATACGCCCTATACTATAGCCGAGGTGTATAGCCCCAAAGGGGGGTCTACGTAGCCGTATAGGCCAAGTTATACAGCCTATACGCAACCTATACACAGTATATACCCAGCCATCTACTGATACATATACCGGCTATACCACTCATTTTCTTCTGAAATATCGAGCATTTTCGGTTGCGAGCAAGCAAAGAAGGATAATATTTGATCTAAGTACATTAATCTGAGTCTATGTCCTTTGCGGTGTGCTGAGAACTGGCCGACGTTGAACCATGAGGTTTACTGATGGCTTGCACCAGTGTATTATGAGCCTCGCAAGCAGTGTATATTTCATCCCATCGCTCTTGTGTGAGTTTGCTCGTTTTCGGGTAGTAAACGTCCTCCACATCCTTCCCCCAAGTCTCCGCCTTGAAGCTATCGAGAGTGTTCCTAGCGGCCCCCACCCCAGTCTTTACAGCCTTCACGCGGTATCCTTCTGACCAGAGTCTGAGAGCACGATAAACCTGTTGAATTGTACAAGTCAGGAGTAATGCACATATAGCAGAGTTTGGTACACGCACAGCTACACATACTAACGCTAAAACCCCCGCTGGCTCCCCATAAGTGCCTCCGTTGGCATCCGACGTCGCTTCGTCAACCTTGTTCAGATACCAGGCAAAGACGGCGATGATTAGTCGTCCCAGGAATGGCTTCCGCCCACTTTTCTGCAACGAAAATTAAGAGTATGGTTTAGTAGAAGCAACAGATAAGCGTACCGGCGCATCTGGGTATAAATATAAGAATCTAAGACCCTCCAACTGACCAGCAACCCACTGCTTTCGAAGTGCAGCGGTATCGTACTTCTTCATATCCTGCTCGTCCCATAGCTTGCTCATGACTCCTAGTGCCGCTTCACCGAGATCGCTCCGAAAAATCCGTATCGCAATCATAGCCTGAGGTATTGAGAATGAGTTACTGGGATCAAGAAGAAGGAAAGTTTACCTTTTTGAAGATAGCAGGATGCTCTTCTCGCCGGATGATCTGCCCATTCTCTTCAACAGTCTGGGGAAGATGTGTGAATGCTCGTCGAAACTCCGACTTGACTACCGCAGGTAAGGAGGGTTCACTGTTGGCATTGAAGGGGTTGGAGAGGGTGGCCACGTAGTTGATGATTCGATTGGTGACGAGCACCCATTTGCGGTGGTCAGCTGTGGATGAGAGAGGTAAGTCGTTGTTTGTCACGACCTTTCGAGGCTTCTTGTTCCCACGTCCTGATTCTTGTTTATCGATTTCGGGCACGTCACCCTCTTCCAGCACGATGTCGCCTACTTCATCAGCCTAGAGGAGTGCGTCAGCTAGTAGAGATGGAGCAGTACCAGGATACCTTTTCCCGCCCCCCTTTCTTCGCTTTCCTGGCCGCCGCCACACTTAAATCATCCTCTTCCTTATCGAGTTCTCCTCCTAGGTCGAAAGCCACGTCGTCGCCATTAGAGGCTAGCGAAGTCGAAGATTGGTTGGCAGTAACACGCTTGGTCCAGTCGGCATGTAAACCTCCAATTTCCTTCGATTTCGCCCGTTTGAATTCGGAGGCGACACTGAATAACCGTGAGTAGCATCCACTTTTCTAAGCTTTAAACCAAGCTCACCGTTCACTGTTGCTCTCAGATTTTCGCTTCAATTGCCTCGACGCGCTATCTGGAACCTTATGGGCAGCTTTGGGGGGGACTGTGCGTGCCTCTTCGACAGAAGCACGTACTGAAAGCTTCGCAGCCTGTAAGCCATTTAAATTAGACTGTATTGTCTGAGATCTTTGACTAACTCGTACCTTCTTCTCTGCAGCTTTCTGGGCCCTTTTTTGGCGAGCCTCCTCCTTCTTCCTCTCAGCCTCCTGCTGGACTTTCCACATACGAAATTCCTCCAGTTCAGCGTCGTTCATAAGCTTCTTGTCAAGTTCGTCTGCGAGCTGCTTGAAGGTTTTACGTTTGGTGGGTTTCTCGGGTGTGTCGGGCTCGTACTCGCTTCCACTGGACCTATCGAAATCCATGTCGACTTGGAGATCAACATTACTGTCGTCTTGTGGTGTATCGGAGACTTCTTTCTCGTCTCCCTCGCTACGCATGTCTACGTCTATGAGTCCTTCAGACTCTGACGTGTCTGGAGGATATGCCTCCGGAATTTCAATGTCTGACTCAGCACCTGGACTTTGGTGTCGAGGGTTAGTTTCTTCATCAAGTTCATCGAATTGCTCTTCATCCTCATCCGATTCAACACCCAGCCCTCCCTCATCATACTTGACACTCTGTACCTCCTCGCTGGCCTTTTCGTTCTCTCCTTCTCCCTCGTTGAAGTTGGTGCCTTGTACTACCTTTCCAACACAGAAGTTTTGCTGCTCTTCATTGCGGGTATGCACCTTTGAGTTTTCAGTGGGTGGTGGAGTTGTAGTAGTGCTTTTCGTGCGCTGTGGTCGAGGTTTTGGTAAAGGTATGTCTGAAAATTTTTTTAGGCTTTCTATGTCAAAAGCAAGGCTAATATGAGATCATACTAGAAGATGCTAAGTCGGGTCGAATAGCACGAATTCATATTTTAATATATCTACATAATAGGAATGTATAATAGGTATAGGAGACATATACTACTTCCTGTCGTGTTCAGCCTTGTATAGGTCTAGTATAGCGGGTATAATCCCTATACAGCGTATACATCCTATACATTCTATACCGGGCTACAGGATTGGGAAAATACTGATGTCCTCGCTCTAGTGCCCTGCAGGCCAACAGGAGGATCCAAAAGTACGTTCTTCTTGGGACTTTATAATCTTTTTCTTATGTGTCTCGTTCACAGTTTGTATGCGAGCGGTGTTGAAGAGACCCAAATTGGCTCACAGGATTGGCTCATCTCGCACTATGGAGTAGATTTTGAGCCGCTCTATCATACAAGTAGCAGTAAGTTTTTCCGATCTCGATATATGCTATTGCTCATTGACTTTCTACAACGATAGGTGATATAGAGCCTCTATCTTCGGGGAAGCATGTGAAGACAGAAGTAATAGAGCTTTCAGGTGACGAGAGCACCACTGATGACGACGACGTTGTTGACAAGTGAGTACTATTCTAACTCTCCTGCATTGTCTCCCGAGCTGATGTTTGTACTCAGGACTCTTGTCGGCGCTTCATTTGACGTGGCTTGTGCTTCAGAGATGGATGAAGATTTCAAGCCGAATGTTCCACCAGGTGTGCCATGAAATTCGTTCCTCGTTTGTAATGATTAATTGGTATACTCTTGCCAGTATTGCATACATCTTCTGTGCAAACATCAATTACCGCCCAGGATCTTGCCACGACCTCTGCGTATGTTGAACGACTGGAGTGTTTGCTGAACGGCGCCAAGAAAGAAGTCGATACCGTCAAGAAAGAAGTCAATACCGTCAAGAACCAGCTCGAGTTTGTGCAGCAAAAGCTTGACCTCACGCAATCATCAGAAGGACTTTTGCTTCGGCTTGTTGCAACTCTTCGTGAAGAGAGGGATAAGGTGAAAGCAGAGAGGGATCGCGCAAGGGATGAGAGAGATTGTGCAAGGCAGGAGAAGGACGAAGTCTCTCAGGAGAATTTGCGCAATGCTGCTGAGGCAAAATACTGGAGGGACAAGTTTTCGGATGTTGGGCATAGGATGGTGTTATTAGTGAAAAAGAAAACCAGTAGCACATAGAGTACATTGTTACCTGTACATGTATATCTCCTCGTCATTGCTGCTGCTCTTCTGCTGACATAATTGAAGTTACTCTCTCCCTCTCACTTCGATGTCGTCTCGACCACGCCGGAGATGCTTCTGCGTCAATTTTTGTGGTGGACCGGATGGACTTGGCAAGGAACGTCCATACTCAACATACAATTACCACCAAAAAAAGCAGCGTGAAGCTGCAGATCGTTCTCAACCCCAGCCTATCCCATTCTCGGAATATATCACAGCTCCAACACAACCATCTCCGTCTCTCCGTTTTCCTGACTTGAACTCTGCGCAGCTGGATACTCATCTAGGTGGAGAGGCTCTAGGAGAGATTTCGGATGGAAATGTATGCAGCCAGCAGTCAGACGACTTCATGGAGCTGGATACCAGTGATGACCATGGCGGCATGGTGGACTCAGAACAACCACCTACTGACCAGGTCTGTTCTTTCTCATTCCTAGCCTTATATACAACTCCCATCTAACCACATGCACTCACTAGATGGTTCCGAGTAATAGTCATGATTGTGATGATGATGTACAGCTCGACTACGATAATACACTGAATTTCGATCTCGATTCCCTGGCATACCTTCAACGAGAGGAACAGGAGCAGCAAAATCAAAACGCTGCGACATCTTTGCGTGATTCTGATGAACACCCTCCTGACGAACCTCCGCCGATTACTCCTCCCAACTTTGTCCCTCAAATCGAGGATATTCGAATTTCTTTGAAGTTCATTGAATACATGCAAGCTGCAACGCTTCATAGTGACATCGAGCCAATCTCAGAGGACCTTATTCACCAAATCTTGCATCCTCCAGAGGAGACCCTGACCCTCGATGACCCAGATGATCGACTGTCTCTAGACATCTATCTCGCCCTCACAAATTCCTCACAAAAGTCATATGAGCGAGTCCGTGAAGGCATTCTTCGCCGGTATCCTGACTCGAAAGTCTTAAACTATTATCAAGTCAAGAAATTGGTAGAGCGGCTGAGTGGTATTAGTCCCATTACACGCGATATGTGTATCAATTCGTGCATTGGGTACACTGGTCCTTTTGCAGAGTTAACTCACTGTCCACACTGTGGAGAGGCTCGCTATGAGTCTAAACGTGGCTCGAGAACTGCTCGGAAACAGTTCACTACAATTCCGATCTCTACACAACTACAAGCATTGCGAAGGACAAAAGACTCCTCGGCTAGTTTCCGGTATCGACGGGAATATACAGAGAGAATCTTCAAGGAGCTGCGTCAGAATAATGGAGCCAGGGTCACACCGTACACAGACTTCTTTGATGGTAGCGACTATCTGGCTGCTGTACTCGATGGAAGAATATCATGGGATGATTTCGTTCTTATGCTTTCAATCGATGGTGCTCAGTTATATCGCAATAAGGTCTCAGATTGCTGGATATACATATGGGTTATTCTAGACCATGATCCATCTGTCCGTTACAAAGTTCGCTATGTTCTTCCCGGTGGATTTATTCCTGGTCCCAATAAGCCGAAGAATACAGACAGCTTTCTGTTCCCGGGGCTATACCATGTAGCGGCAGTCCAACGTCAGGGTGGTATGGGTGTTTGGGATGCATCAAAGAACCACACATCCATGTCCAACCTTTTTCTCGCTCTCACCTCAGCTGATACTCCTGCAATGGCTTGTCTTAATGGATTTGTTGGACACCAGGGACGTATGCACTGTCGCTGGTACTGCCCACTTCCTGGCAGATTAAAAGACAGACACTACTATCCTGCACGTTTCAAGCCTGTCAATTATAATGTTCCTGGGTCAGATCATGATGATATTGATATCAATGAAATTCTCGCCAACTTCTCTTCTGCAGCAGCCTCTGAGCGCTATTATGAGAACCTCAGATATCTCATTGCTTCTCCCAACAAGACACAGTACTCTGCACGACGGTTGGAGACTGGTATTGTAAAGCCGAGTATCTTCAGCGGCCTCTCGTCTAAGCACATTCTTGGGCTCCCTGCCATGTTTGCTGGTGACTGTATGCACCTACCTGCTCTCAATATTCCTGATCTATATATTGCACTGTGGAGAGGTAGCATCGACTGCGACAAATTGGACGATAAGAACACTTGGGATTGGGCTGTGTTCCGGAATACAATAGTGTGGAAAGCTCACGGAAAGGATGTAGCAGCTGCTACACCCTACATCCCAGGATCTTTTGACCGACCACCTCGTGATATTGCAGAGAAAATTTCGAGTGGATACAAAGCTTGGGAGTTTCTTCTGTATTTTTTTGGGCTCGGTCCATGTCTTTTATATGGGCATCTGCCTCATGCTTATTGGAAGCAGTATTGCAAACTCGTTAAGGGTATCCAGCTTCTTCTTGGTTCTGAACTCTTGCCTTCCGATATCATTGATGCAAATACATATCTTACTCAGGCATCAGACGAGTTTGAGGCATTGTATGTTCAGCGCAAACCTGAACGTCTTCACTTTGTGCGCCCTAGCACTCATGCTATATCTCATTTGCCACACGAGGCTCTTCGGATAGGACCTCCAATCATCTACTCGCAATGGACAATGGAGCGCACTATTGGCAATCTTGGGGAAGAAATCCACCTACATTCCAGTCCATATGCAAATCTCGAACAGTGTGGTATTCGAAGGTGTCAGCTCAATGCACTAAAAGCTATGATTCCAGACCTAGAAGAGTCTGACAAGAAACTTCCTCGTGGAGCAATAGATATAGGTGACAGCTACTTTCTCCTCCGCGCACGAGATACAACTGCACGGCCTGTAAACGAAGTCGAAGCAGATGCATTTCGAGTTTATATAGAAGATCTGGGATTGGATGTACCAGAGGATTACATCCCACATATTGTTCGGTGGGCTCGGGTCAGATTGCCCAATGGACAAATTGCTCGATCTCGATGGAGGGAAGAACTCAAGGATTTAGGTCATTTAAGAATGGCTCGTAATGTAAAGGTATGTGTTACACAACTGCTGTGTCAAGGATGCTAATACTCCTTTATTTCTAGCTCCAGCTGGAAGACAAAACCTGCCTTGCAGAGGTGCACTTCTATGCACAAATTGTCTATCAGAGCATCGAGAAATTTGTTGCAGTTGGATCCTTCTATGGTCGTCCTAATGAGAAGCTATTTCAAGAATCAGCTGGTACATACGTAACAGTTCAGCATTTCCGCGACATAGATGTTAGAGTCTTTGATATTAAATCTATCTCCTCCACTGTTATGCTGGCGCCCGATCCTCGCTATCCTATCTTCTTCAAAGACGGCTCGGAAGTCAACAGGTTCTATCTAGCACAAAAGCCTGGTTTGGATATGGCATGGAGACTGGGAATGTATGAGGAAGACGAAGATGGAGAATAGTATATTAATATAGTAATAATCTTAGGAATTCGCATATCTGTAGTACATAGAACTAAAAGCTACAGTAAATCGCAAGGAGGATTGATCACATGACCAAAAGTCAAAAAAAAACAAATCCGAGAAACACTTACTGCAATGTCGACAACACCACCCTCTCTTCCTTTGTTTGGAATCCCAGACACACCTTCAAGCATGCTGTCTTCGAGTCAGTGGCGAAGTGCTAGTATGCCATGTACCCCAAACCTTCCTTCTCAATTTTCATTTGGATTGGAATCCGAACTCAACACACCCTGGTTTGATAAGGAAAACTTACAGAAACCACCATCCAACCAAGTTGGGATACTGAGAAACCGAGAGCTGTCAACAGAAATGTAAGTGTGCTGAGCTAGACAGTAAAGTTAGAGTACTAATGGTGCTTTTCTCAGAACAAAGTATATCGAAGGCATTCAAAAAGAAAATCAAGAACTTAAACTCACTGTGGCATCTTTACGCAGTGAAGTCGATACCTGGCAGTAAGCCCAATATAGTCTATATAAACTTATACACTAATTTGATAAATCTAGAATCGCATTTGAAAAATTAGCCAACTCGGTTGAAAAATCCTCTGTCGCCACTCACCTTGAGGCACCACGGCCTGCTCAGCCAGTAAAACATTCCGACTACCCAGGAGTACGATTTTGGGCCAAAAAAGTATATCTAGAGTGGAAATCCAACAATCAAAATATTGTCAAGAATCAAATTGACGCACCAGCTGAGCCTTCTCGAGGTGGTACGCAAGCATCCTTGGGTATCAATGTTTCAACCAAATACATTGAAACCGAAAACGGAAAGCCAGTCGATGGCTTCAGAGCTTCTGCTATTCGAAAATTTGCTACTTCACTTTTCCAGCAGTATCTCGATAATGGCAAAGCTCCTACAACATGGGGTGCAGCGGCCAACGACGTCAAGGCACATTATTTGCTGTCGATGACCAGCCAGTACCCAGAATTGCGCCTATGTGATGATAACTGGAAGGCCGACTACCTAGCAACTCACATTTATTCATCTTGGTACAAGAATGCAAGCAGGAAACTTACAGGCCCACCAAAGAGTGCAGTGAAAACAGAGGTGTCGGAGGATGTAGTGAAGACGGAAAGGGAAGGAAATGAATTGGTGGAAAGAAAGAAGCGTTCAGCTTCCCACGTCGATGACCTCGAGGCAGATGTCAATAAACGCATCAAAACAACTACCAGATATCCAGCTATAAAAGTAGGATATAATTTCTCTTCATCGTATCATGAACTGAGGATATGTTTCTAGATCGTTAACCCCCTTGCAAAACGGAGCAATGTCCCTAAGAACCCAGCTGCCAACGCAGTGCAACCGACAAGCTATCCAAAAGCGGCACCAGAAGAGACTCGAAATCACTCAGAGTCATTGGGAAATGGAGAGGATATTATGGTAGTGGAGACGGATACCAGTATGTCTTGCTTTCCTTGCTCTTACCATAGATGTAAAATTCTAAGCGACTACTATGCATAGTATCAGCAAATGCCAGTAGTGCCAGTGCGCCTTTGTCTGATCACCCACCTCATCCTACCGTGACCACAACCGACAAACACACTGAAGACCCCGATTGTCAAGATTCCGTGTCCACCTGCGCAAAATCGCCGACATCAACTGTTACAGGAGAAGATGAAGCTGCCGTGACGATTTCTGCACCAGCTGTGGTAACACTCTTGTGTGACACCTCTCCTTCTGCCCATCGTCGTCTACCACCTTCTACTGTAGACAAGATCACCAACACGGACGCTGGAGAAGGTCCTGCGGAGTCCATGACTTCTAGAAGTGCTTTGGCACCAGTGGTGGAAGTGTCAACACCGGATATGGCAGTCAAAACGTCCTCAGCACCTTCTGAGATGGAGCCGACCACTTCAGAGACCGTTCATCTGCCAGCCAGCTCCACAAGTCCGGCGCCATCCACGTCAGCAACCATCTCTGCGGCAACGACATCAGAGACTATTTCCGCACCAGCCACTGCTTCAAGCTCTAAACCGGCCGCTCTTTCTGGCTCGAATTCTCGGCTGAGCAAAATGAAGCCAAATAATTCATTCACTCCGAGGCAAGTGAAGATGTATTCCAATTTATGCTTAAGCTCATTACTATGCTACAGGAACCTTTGTGCGAAGGATTGGGTCCAGAAAAACCCAAATGGTACCACAGCTGAATTCAAGAAGTATTGGGATGAGGTTAAGGATAGCTCCGAGACTCAGGTGAGTCTTCCGTTGCCTGCTGTAGATCTTAGATGCTTTCTAACCGGCTCTTTTAGTGCTTTCGAGAGGCTTCTCGTCTGGCAGCAGAGGCAAAGAAGAAGGTCAGTCCATTCGTTCTGTGACTTTCTATATCATATGTCTGATTCAATTTCAACCTAGGCTTCGGAGGCATGAGCATTGTTTACAGCCCAGGGAAGGACTGGAGAGATTGGGAAGGGGAGAATCACTAGGATAATATCTGTCATATTTTATTCATTTAGAATCAATATAGTCGTATATGCAGCCATACAATGTGTCCCGATATCAATCAATATGACCCGATTCATCGCAAAGAGTGTGCCGTATGCTAAATCGATGTGAATCGACGAGACTGTATGTAGCTTGACGCTTTTCTCGATTTAAAACCATCTGAAACGAATATGATTTTAGCCGATTGAGAATGTCCAACTTTTAGCGGTTCATATCGAGACAGATTGGAACTACCTCCGTCAATCAATTTCCCTCGTTCTGTCTCGACCTGTCTCGACGCATTTTTCGCTGGGGTTCATGAGTCACTTCTCTAGGAGTATCACGACGTCTGTAAGGTGATGTCAGTCCCATCCTTCACTAACATAGACAACACCGGGCACATACTTGGCGTATTGAATCCTGGATGCCTCCAAACGAGCCTCCCGATTCCTACACATGAATGTTAGTCAGTTACAGGTATCAGTTACTGAGTATCAAGTACCTCAAATACAAACTGCGTGCCCTATGTCGTTTCTGGCTAAGTCGACGACACCTTTTCCTGATGTCGAGAAGCAATTCGAGGTCCTCCTCATCGTATCGATCACCCAACGTATCTTTAATGTATTGTATTTCATCGTCACCTGTGAGGTCGTAGCGCGGGTGACCTTCAAGTTTCCAGAGACGTAAGTCTTCGTCACTTGGCATCGTGAGTTGCAGAGGAGTGATGAGTGTAAGGTCGAGAAAGAAATTGCCGAGTTTAGCAGGTTAAGTGATGAGTGTAAAGTTCAGAAAGAAATTTGCCGAGTTAGGCAGGTTAGCGCTCACGGAATGCCTGAAGCGGAACGACAGAATAATCACCACAGATGACAGAATAATCACCACGCAACACACTTTTCATCCTGAATCGTTGAATTCTGAGCTCAAATCCCACTCAAATGACGAGGTATTGACAATGAGAGTATTTCGGATTTGTCTGAGCAAGAAACAACAGTGGGATAATTCATGAAATCTCGACGATGTGAATCGGTGATTCAGTTCAAGTCGAACACTGCATGCATATATATGCATATATACGAGTCCTCACAATGACCTTATGTCTGTTCAACTTGAAGTCCCACCTCAACCGCTCTGGATTGGCATATCTAGTATATACTCCCTGCCACCTCGAATTCAAGAAGCAATTTCTTAGCATTACTTTACCCTACATGAGTGAGTTGCTGGCAAGGCTTGGTCAAAGTCACTGATTCTCTCAAGAGTCACAAAATACAGATAAAATATAGTTGATTTACTTGCACAACATACAAGATACAGAATCACTACCTTATACAGCTAGATATGGATATTTAAATCTGACAGAGTGGAAAACAGACCCAGACCCATCTGCCACCGAGAACGCTTCCTTTCCTCCTCTTTTCGAGCCTCCTGGATTGATCGAGTAGCTGCATACATCTCTTCCGTCTGGAAGCCGTGGTCCACCCATCGGAACAACGCACCGGCGCTATATTGCGTGAAAGACATCCGCGTCTCGTGCTCGCGAATTTTAGTGTTTGAGTGAACACATACTCCGGACGGAATGAGGATCAGGGTACCTGGAGGAAACTCGATGACTACACGAAAGTCTGGGAGTACAATATGACCACCTTTCGTGTGGTCATAGTTTCCCAAGCTCCAAATAGCACACCAGCCGAAGGGGAGGTTGGCGTAATCGATATGATCCAGGCAAACGGTATGCGGCCCAAAGTTGAATGTTGCAGCGGCGAAGACGCTATTTTTGAATAGGCGTTTGAGTGAGGAGTCGGATTTAAGCAACTTTTGAAGATGCTCAGAATAGTACTGAAAAAGGCGAGGTGCCCAAGCACGAAAGACACCTGCGGAGCAAGCTATTCTGAGTATATCCAACAGTCGAAGTAGAGAAGACATACCGGTAGCAAACCCAGAAAGACGCTGAAAGGCCCAGTGATTCACAAGCTGCTGCAGGACCTTCGAATTCTTTTTGTTTTGCACGAGGTTTCCTGGATGCTGTGTAGAGTGATTAGTAAGTCATAAAGTCGATAGCGCTAAGTGACATACCGTTTGTCCCCCTCCATGCGAAATCCCAGTCGATAGGGTGCCAAATTCTCCACGGCGATGGGAGTTGTGTTTTGAAGAAAACTTACAAGACTCGCGGAGAGTCTCCAGAGTACTCGTAGCAGCCTGAACAACTCGGGGCCAGTCAGGGTCATCTGGGTGACCGGCAAGCAGGACTATGGCGCGGTTCTCGTTGTCAACCAATGGTATTGCATGCCTGGTGGACGTCAGATCAATTTACTAATATCATAAAAAAGAACGTACTGGGCATTTGAAGCGATCAATTTGTACTGAAGTTCCGACTCCGGACCAACCAATTCATCCAGCCAATACTGCTTCCCCGGCTGTTCAGTACGCAACCCAACATAACCTGTCGAAGCAACGGCTGCTTGGTGTTCGAGAGAGTACTCAGAATGGTGGGGCTGAGCGGGATAGACGTGTTTCTGGAAGGTTGACGGCGGGGTGGTGAAATCTTCAGCCTCGCGTGTCTCAGCCATCAATTTTCGCCGCTTCCTACGGTTTTTTTTGCTCGACTTCTTCGCGTGGCCCTTCCGCTTTCCGACCATGATGTTCTCATGAGATTGAGGTTCTAAAAGGGGGTTCAAGGGATCTAGCGAGGAGCGCTGAGTGGGTAAGGGGAAGGATTCAGAAGTAGGGGACGTAGGCGGCGTCGTGAGAGGGGAGGAGTCGTCGGATGATGGGGTTTCTGAGGTATGAGATGCATCGGTTGCTGCACGATCAAGGTGGTCGAGATTGCCTTCGTGTTCGATGATGTCCCGGAGGGCGGATCCGAATTCGAATGTTGAAGGGGAAGCTTTGATAATGTATGGGGAAAAAGTCGTTCCCCGACGTGTCTTTCGCCCAGAAGATATATCTAGAATGCATGTTGGTTAGTATTTCCGTTCCGATTCTGTTTGATTTGGTGAACTACGAAGGTGGCGCTGAACTCCCGCTTTTCAACTCGCTCTCAATCGTATTCCCGTGGCAACGAGTATCCGAAGGGAGTGAATTTCAAGGCGCTTGACGTTGAGCATTCGGGCTTTCGACTGCCTTCGCCGTATTCCCGCTGCAGCGAGTATTCGGTGAGGGCGTTTAAGCACCGAGCTCAGCACAAGGGGCATGGGAGGGATGAAATGGTATAGAATAAAGTAATGTTATAACTTACCGGGTAGAGAAATAGTGGGTATCTCCATGTTGCAGTGGGTTGGTGGAATGGTTGATTTACATGTTGAGATAAACCGTTGATATAAACGTGAAGATTGACGCGAGTCGCGTTGTTGGTCAACAACAAACAACAAACGCAACGCGTCGTGTGTGGCTCAGGCTGTTGATTTGCTGTGGCCACAACTTTTGAATCAATTTCTTTCTATCTGCAATGAAACGTCGATCCGAGGTTGAGCTCAAAAGGAACAATGCCCGCAGGCACACAGTTGACTTTTCCACGAAAACTACAGTTTTTGCTCGGGAGGAAACGGTATCGTCGAAAGGCCGGGTAGTCAGATCTCGCCCGAATCCCATGAAAGGCGGTACTTCGACGGCAGTTTTCTCAACTTGGACCCCGCCTGATGATAGTACCATCGGGATGGATAACGATGGCGAGTGGTATGATGTGGAAATAACGTGGGACCCGTTCGATCCAAGTGTCGTTCAACTGCCTTCTAAACCAAGTCGTTCCAAGCGTTCTGTGAGTCGAACATTACTCTGATTGTATCTGTTTCTGACCTTGAGGAGTAGAGAAGGCCGCATATCGTTTGGAAAGAGCTGTATCGCCAAAGATACTTGGATGAACTCATTCGTGCAGATGGGAGGGGGGATTTCAGGACTCAGGAGTCTTGTATAGACTGTGTGGCTAGAAAGAGACCGGCGGAGGAAGTTCAGGCTGGGGAATATCGATGCAAGGATTGCTTCTTGCGGGATATGCTCTGCGCGGACTGTTGTGTGCGGCGGCATCGTCTAAATCCGTTTCACGTCGTTGAGGTGCGTCAGAATTTTCTCGAGTTCTCTTTTATCTAACTGGCTACACAGCGCTGGGCAAATGGCTTTTTCATTCCTGCGAGACTGTGTGACTTGGGCCTCATTATTCGGCTGAATCATCCCACAGGCAAATGTTCCAATCCTCGACACTCACATGAAAAACTTCAGATCCTACACACTAACGGCATTCATAACGTCGTCATCGAATTCTGTGACTGCGAGCTTTGTGTTCCGGACCATATCCAGTGTCTTCGTTGCGGTATATACCCAGCGAGCCAAGACATCGTGAAGACCGCGGCGACATTTCGTCTGTTAGAACATCTGCACTTACTATCCTTGGTTGGGAAGGGCGGAACGTTTGACTACTATCGGTTACTTGAACGATCGACGAACAACACCGGCGTTGGAGTGCCACATTCAAGATATCGGGCATTGCAGAGAATGCTTCTGCAGTGGCGCCATTTGAAGATGCTCAAGCGTGCTGGCCGGGGTAATATTGCAAACGGTGTCGAGAGAACAGGTCTTGGGGATTTGGCGATCCAATGCCCGTCGTGCCCTTACCTGGGTATCAACCTTCCAGCGGGGTGGGAGAAAGCACGTCCAGAGGAGAAGTAGGTACTTCATTTGCTCGATTTCTGGTAGAATGTAAACTAACAAGAGCTTAGGTATTTGTACGCTATGATCGTATGCGTGGATTTCAATTTTCGCCTAAAGAACCAGCTTGTGTCTGCGTGGATCCGAGACCCAGGCTTAAGTGATGGCCTGGCGTATTTCGTTCCTCGAAAGCCATATGAAAATTATATCCTCAAGCACGTCGATGAAGAGGAGGTGAGCTTCTTAGAGTTTCTTATTACTATTGACTCATGACTTGCCTTAGATAAGCTCGTGTGTAGGATTTGCAGCTTTGGCTCAGCAGAACACGAGGTCGTCCAGGGGTTTGCGATATACCGGGGTTGGGGCTGTGACGTGCGCACGGAGTGAGATGATACTGCCGTTGGGGGCGGGTAATTTAGAAAAGGGGGAACGGTACGTGATATTCAGTTGGTCATACCTTGCTGTGTGTTGACGTGGCTCGGTAAAGCTATGCAAACTCAGATTTTATTGTCGGTTCCGCTCTCAGTCTGGTGGCGCACCACCTTCTTCTCATTTTTATCAGCTACGATATATGTTGCCAATGGTCCGTGAATTTGCGCAAAAGAATGGAGGAGTGGGACGAACACTTGAAGATTCCTTCCTCAGTTAACTTGGTACCGGTGATTCCGAAATTCCATCATGCGGCACATCGGGAAGATGGACATCACAGGTTTGACTGCAAACTGGTGCAGGGACTTGGTGAATGCGATTGTGAGGGATGCGAGTGTGTTTGGGCGGTCAATAATGGCGCAGCTGCATCAACAAAACCCATGGGACCAGGATCTTGAATCAACGTCTTGAATGACCATTTTGGATGGCACAACTGGCAGAAATACATCGGCACAGGTAAGCGCGTTTATTTATTTGATTGATTTGACATCTGAATATTGTTGATTTAGGTAAATTGTTCAAGACCCGATACACGCAAGCAGTAAAAGATCGTAACGCTCAAGTCGAAGCTCACCGCGGTTTGACGGCCTCGTTGCCGGAGGGGTTGAAGGAATCCTGGGATGCGCTTTGTGTTGCATGGGAATATGGGCCGGTGGATCGGAAAGGAGTGGTGAATCCATTTGAGACTCCCCAACGTTGTGAGTAGATCTTACTCTTCATACATGTCTCACGGTTTAATTTGATTACCGGGCTCAGTCATGTCAATTGCCGCCGTCGAGAAAGAGCTGGCTGAATATGAGGAGGACCGAATCAAGGCGGGAGGAACATCGTACCATCGCACGGGTCCTGGCGCGTTTCTTGTTTTAGGGCTGGAGTTGGAGGAGTCACAGTGAGTGCCGGTCCTTTCTCTGAGCATGAACCTTTTATTAATTCCTTATTTAGGCGCAAAATCCAGAAACTAGTAAAGGCGAGGAAGGATCACACAATGGCACAGTCAACATCGATCACGGAACAACGAACCGTCCTCCGTAACAAGATACGCAGCTGGGTCCTACTACGCCACATCTACATGCCGGGATTATTTCAAACACTGACGGAACTCGAGCTCGGTTTTGGGGAGGAAAATAGCGAGGACGTCCAAGCTGAGGATATCCCCCTCTGGCTACCCTCTGCTGTTCCGAAGGCTCGCCGTGCTGCAACATGTCTCCCGGGGCTGCCGGACATGGAGGACCGTCTCCGCACCGCTCAATGCCAAGATAGTCTCGACGGGTTACGGCACACGCTGCGGGTGAAGCTGCGAATGCTTCTGTTCAAATATGCTAATGTCACCGGGCAGCGGGGGGGCGTTCGTTCTCGAGCGAATATCGACAGTATTCAGGAGCGGGCCAAGGTATACGCGGAGACCTATCGTAGAGTGCGCGGGGCGAAACTTGCTCTCTCTGGTCCCGGGGACTGGGAGCAGACTTTCAGGGTATTGAACAATGCTGACGTTAGGTCGTATATGGATCCAGAGCGTGTGAAGCAGGGGCCTGGGAGGCTGGGAACAACTGAGAAGGAAGTCGACGAGGAAGAGGAGCCTCAGTCTATGGTTCCATCTGCGAATGGTGACCAGATTGACCTTGTTTCGACGGACCTACGAGATCTTGAATACCGCTGAGCCCATGGCACTGGACTATCAAGGATGAATCTTTCCTGGATTTGGACTACGACTCGCGTGAACAATAGGGATGGTACTGACCCCGGGGATGAAATTTTGCGGGAGGTATGGGCAAAGAGCCGTGCACGTGCAGAGAGGGCGAAGGAGGAGGTTCTGAGACTACGAGAGGAGATGCAGCGAACCTTGTTGTTCCTGATTTGGAAGGCTCAGTGGTGGCATGAAAGGGCGGAGCCGGCTTTTGTGGAGGATGAAGCGCTTCGTGAAGGTATTAGGGCGTATGCGCTCAAGCAGGAAAAAATTCAGACTGACCTTGCATATCATTTCAAGTCTTTGTGGTCAGTTCCTCTTGCTGACGCAGAAAAGGCGATTTTTGGGAGAAGTGAACAGCAGGGGATGGAAACCGAGGAGGATTTGAATGATGATTTGATTGATGATGAGGGGGAGGAGGGGGAGGACCAGGATGAGGAGGGAGGGGATGGGGAGGGTGATTTGAATCTGTAGACACATCTGTTGGCTATGTACATTTAGGGCTACGACGGCGGGGTGGAATATTATGAGTAGTTCTCCTGCTAAGAATCTTATGTAAGCAGCTCGGCGCCAAAACATTTAAGGAAGGTAGGCGCTGAAGCGCTTGAATTGACTGACCGAAGCATCCCCGAGTATAACAGTGCCAAAGTTATGGCTCATCAGGTCATGTGATGAGCACTTTGCAAAACACGCTCAAATTTCGGGCATTTCGGGGGAGACCTAGACCGTTTGGACCAGAATACAAATCGGGAACAACTTTTTTTTTTTTTTGAGATCACGTGATGACAATACTGCACCGGCAAAGTAACACTATGTCACATATGTGACGAGGGTAACAGAAAGTAACAAAAAGTGACCTGTGATGCTTCCCTATTTGGATGCAAGGGCAACTGCCCTAAGCTGCCAGAACAGCCTCTAAATAGCCCTAAGGGCAACTACCCTCATAGAACGTTCCATATCTAAGGGCAGTTAACCTTATTGAAACTTCTAGGCAGCAGCTACTGGTGAATACCCAGAGGTGCGAACTCCCCCTCAGGTCAAAGTTGCGAGTCCACCACCTCGTGTTCGCCACGAAACGAAACCTCCAACGTCTATACCGTCCATTACGGTTACGCAACCATCGTCTACACGATCCACTTTGGCTCAGAATCTACCACCTGGTATCGATCCTTGTACTCCGGATCTTTTGCTACCGAGAACTCAGCATAGGGAGTATCACCAGTCCTTACCACCAGTGGTACCACCCGAGGTTCGCGGTACGTTCCCCACAACGTCCGGGGACAGAACATTTGTTCCACCTGCAAATCGTTCAGACCCTGGTACCGACACTTACTTCGATTGCGGTAGAGCTGCGGTGAACGCTAGTTATCATTTCCCGCAGAACCTTCCTCGCACTATAGCAGGATACGGCTCTCCAGCTGAATTCGCACCAGGTACTACTCCTTTGCAATGGCAATATCCAAGGACATATGGCTTGGATCCATATTGGGCTAGAGGAAACTCTGAACGACCAGGTGCTACGCTCAATGAATCTACTGACAGGGCAACAGCACCTCCTCGCTATCAGACTACGGCTCCTGGTACTCAACCTCGTCCATCCCCTGATGTACAAGGTCATTCGCAACAGTTTAATGCTGCTGAATCGCAACGTTCAGCTCAACCACCTCTATGACCAATGGATGCGACTGAACCGTTACCGGGAATGCCGGGATACAATGCTCAAATGATGGGAAGCAACGAGCAGACGACTCCTCAGCAGCCATCGCAATGGCAGCAGGCGTCGTCAGCACCTCCGGTGCCTCCAATGATGTTTGGTACTGCTACAGCGCCACCACCGCCACCACCAGTATCAGGAAACCCTTGGGCAGCCTCTGCACCAGGTAGTCCTCACGGTTCGCAACATTCGCATCATTCTTCGCACCATTCGCAAGTGTCCCATCACTCCGACCATCGTTCGCAAGCATCGCATCACTCTGAACATCATTCGCAAGCTTCTCACCATTCGGCACCACGACAACAGACCACTGCTCCAGCGTATGGTGGATATCCAATGCCTCCACCCCCGATGATGAGTACACCTCCTGCAGCTGGTTTCGGAAGATCAGCTCATCAGCAACCAACTGCAGCTGGTCGACCTGAAGCTACGAGGATGGAAGGATTTGGACCACCGGGGGGACCGCAAGGAGGGCCAACGTATGGCTCAGGAAATGGAGGAATGTATGGAGGAAATGGAGGAGTACCACCACAAGGACCTCCACCACCGTCTGAAGGACCTCTGTATGGACCTCCACCTCCTCCACCACCTGGAGGTCCACCTCAAGGTCCACCGCCACCAGGAGGACCACCTTATGGACCTCTGCCACCACCAGGGCCCCCACCAGGACCTCCTCCGCCACCTGGACCACCACCTCCTCCACCTCCGCCACAGATGCCTCGATTCCCACCTTCACCGGGACCACCACCACCACCTCAACCACCATTTGCAATGTTCGGTCCACCAGGTCCACCAGGCCCGCAAGGCCCACCAGGCCCACCAGGTCCACCTGGCCCACAAGGACCCCCAGGAGGAGGAAACGGCAATGGCAACAGTCGCGATCCACAGCAGGAGCAGATCAATCGCGAAATCACTAGAGAATCAAAGCTTGAGCTGCGAAAACCTTCGCTATTCTCTGGTACGGATAGGACAAAATGGTGCGCACTCGTTACGCAAGTAACTACCATTCTTCGCGCGAAGCCAAACTTATATGCTTCAGACGAATCGAAAGTTGCTTTAGCACTGTCCTATCTCACAGATCTTGCCCAGCAATACCATCAGAACCTGGAAGATTTAGCTGCTTGTGGAGAGAATGTTCCAGCCTTAACTAATTGGTTGGAATTCTTGTGAACATTCGGTGCTATGTTCGGTATGCAAAACGAGCACCTCAATGCGCAAGCATCACTGGAAAGTCTATTCCAGACCCAAATGGAGTCGTTCGCAACGTTTATTGTTCGTTTTGAGCAATTCGCATTGCTTACTGGCTACGACGATGCTGCTCTTCACTTCCATCTGCTCAAGAAGGTTCGCTACAAGCTCCGAAACACCCTGGTTAATCAGACTGCCATCCCTGCAACATATATGGCATTGCGACAACGACTATTGGAGATCGATAGTACACGCCAAGTGTTCAACGACACTGGAATGTACCGAAATCCTCAGACAAACTACGGTAATCGCAATGCTGGTATGCCCAATCGTCCCAGGGCAAACCAAGGAAATCTTGCGCAGTTAGAGGATGATCACTATGACCACGACCATGGGGATAATGGCGAAAATTTACGAGCAGGACAGACTAGCAACGCTGAGCCATTGGTGTCCCAAACGGATCAAAGGGGACCACCATGGGCACAAAATAAGATTGCTGGTAACGCGAATGCAGGGAATCGCAACAGTGACAGTCAGGATCGCAATCGCGACATGACTCCTGAAGCTCTTAAGAAGTGGCGAGCGGAACGCGAACGCCGTCGTCGAGAAGGATTGTGCTTCAGGTGTGGTGGGAAGGATCATATATCGCGAGACTGTCCCGATCCCGAAGTTCAAGCAGCTAGAAGAATTTTCACTATGCTGGATGATGATGAAATCGATGAACTGTTTGGTCAATCGCAAGGGGGAAACTTGGAATTTACACTAGGGAACGACAAGCCTATACTGCCGCAACTGGAACTCAAAGATGAGGACCAGGGAAAAGCACAGGGGACTCAGTCGGGGACGGAAACGAACTGAGCCCCAATCGCGATTCCGTACGACTGCGGGCAGTCGACGTTAGGGAGGGGGTACAATACCTCCGTTCCAATGATTGTCTTTCTCTCATGATACCAGTTTCTCTTGATGCGAACCATTCGCTACCTAACAATGCTCTGATAGATTCAGGCACTATGCAGTCTTTCATTGATACATCTGTTGCAAACATATACTCTCAAAACATTCGTACACTACTGAAACCTATAAAGCTCAAACTCTTTGATGGAAAGGATACTTCAGCTGGTGATGTTACCCAAGAACTGGAGGCCGATATCCATTTCGAAGATGGAACCACGCATCATTTAATTTTCCTCATCACGAAACTACACCCTTCAGCACCAGTTGTCCTCGGTTTCCCTTGGTTACAGGAGCATAATCCTCTCATCGACTGGCGAACACCGTCACTAATGCTATCTCCTGGATCCCTACTGTGAGCAGCTATTGTGGATCGCTCTGAATTCGACTATGAAACTCCTTCGCTAGTCATAGAACAGCGTCGAGAGGTTGAAATAGAGGAGGTTAGCGATGATGAGTTGGATACCATAGGAGATTCACTTGGCATCGACGACCCACTACTACTGTACATCAATGAGTGGATCGATACGGCCAACAAGGCTTCAGGTGTAAATCCTACAACCACTCATGACGTCCCTGCAAATAATAATGACAATTCTCTACCATCTACACCGCCTGACGCTGCTACAACAACAGAAACGTCAAACAACAGTTGCGAACCGCCTTCAACCGATTGCAAACAGGATCAAAACGATCGCGAAGCACCTTCTGAAACTGGCGAATCGTCGTCGTCGAGTAGCGAACACGAAGAACTTCCTGCACAATACGAAATTCCTATGTCTAGGGATACACCACCCTCAGATATTCCTCATGTGTTTCTCACCTCGTCTGATGGTCTGACATATAAACTTCCTCAATCCCTCGTAAGCAAGTATGCTCTTGCAAACCCATCTGCTACCGCCGCTGCTGCTACTACTCCGACCGCCGATAAACCTACGCGTAAGGGTCACTCCAACATTTGCATCAAATCGACGAAGAAAGTGAAATGATCATCGTCGACAAAGAGCGCTAAACTGGTGCCTAAAATTAGTCTCATCAGTGTGGCTGCTATGGAACTTGTTGCAAAGGAAGGAAATCAAGTGTTCGTGATGAATGTCAGACCTACATCAGATATTGATGTTGAAACCGCCTACGGACGAGCTGCATCAACCACCCAGGCAGCTAGTGATGCTCCGGATAACCCGACGCCACTGGAAAAGACTAGCAGCGATGAGCTGGACCCTGAACAGCAGAAGCGAAAGGAACGGAATACCTGAACCAGTTCGTGCCTAGTCAATATTCCGACTACATGGACGTGTTCTCTGCCGCTGAAGCAAAATCGCTACCTCCGCACCGCTCTTACGACTTGCGAATTGATACCGAAAACGATGCTATGCCTCCTATCGGTAAATTGTACAACTTATCGGAAGCAGAGCTCAAAGTCCTGAAAGACTATATCGACGATATGCTCGGAAAGGGCTTCATTCGCACCTCGAAATCCTCAGCAGGAGCACCAGTTCTGTTTTCAAAAAAGAAGGATGGAAGTCTACGGTTGTGCATCGACTATCGAGCTTTGAATCGCCTCACTATTAAGAATTGCTACCCTCTACCCCTCGTTGGAAACCTAATAGACCAGTTGCGAAATGCGAAAGTCTTCACGAAAATCGATCTTCGCACTGGGTATAACAATGTTCGCATCCACGAGGGCCATGAATGGAAGACAGCATTCCGAACACGATATGGCGCTTTTGAATACCTCGTAATGCCCTTTGGTTTGACAAATGCTCCGTCAGCCTTCCAGCTCTTCATGAACGAGATCTTTCATGACATGGTTGATATCTGCGTCGTGATCTATCTTGACGACATTCTGGTGTATTCACAAAACAAAAAGGACCACATCGAGCATGTGTGAAAGGTACTGCAGTGTCTTCGCGAGCACGATCTTCATGTGAAACCTGAGAAATTGGAATTCCATAAAGATAGCGTGGAGTACTTGGGAGTTATCATCTCTCCTGCTGGAATCGCAATGGATCCGTACAAAGTCAGGGTGATTAAGGAGTGGCCAGAACCTGAGAACATCAAGCAGCTACAGTCTTTCCTTGGTTTTGCGAACTTTTACCGTCGATTCATTGACAATTTCTCTGGCATCACGAAACCCCTGACTCGTCTATTGCGAAAAGGCGTGAAATTCGACTTCGACAGTCCAGATTGTAAAAGCGCCTTCCAAACACTGAAAGATGCCTTCACAGAAGCACCAGTGCTTTGACATTTCGACCCTTCGCTACCCATTATCGTCGAATCTGACGCTTCAGACGTTGCGATCGCATCTATTCTTAGTCAACTCGATCCCGAAACGAAGGAAATTCACCCAGTCGCGTACTATGCTCGTTCCATGATACCAGCTGAATTAAACTACAACATCTACGACAAGGAACTTCTTGCGATCGTTGAGAGCTTCAAACAGTGGAGAGCTTACCTTGAAGGAGCACGATTCCCAATACAGGTCTACAGCGATCACAACAACCTTCAGCACTTCACGACCACCAAAAAGCTCAGCCGTCGACAAGCTCGCTGGTCCGAATTTCTTTCAGGGTTCGACTTCACAATCAACTACCGCCCTGGTATACTTGGAGCGAAACCAGATGCCCTCACGCGAAGACCGGACGTCTATCCAAAAAAGGGGGGGCAAGAGAATCATAACAACAAGATTCTCATTTGTCCTGAACAGCTCCTTGCAAATTTTTTGCTCAACGAGGATCTCCTACTCACCCGAATACACAGGGCTGAGAAGGACGACTACTGGAATACAGCATTGCGAAAAATGAAGGGAAAAAACAAGGAAGGCTTCTCCATCAATGAAGATCTCTTGTGGCGACGAAATCGCATCTACGTACCTGATGCGAACGACTTGCGAATGGACATCATAAAATCGCATCATAACCATAAGCTCAGAGGCCATCCTGGGGTCAGAAAAACTGTTCAACTAGTATCAAAGACGTATTTCTGGCCTGGACTGTACAAGGACATCCTACACTACGTTCGCATCTGTTCTGAGTGCATTCGCGCTAAGGATATTCGTCGCAAGCCTTTTGGGCTTCTAAAACCACTACCCATTGGCGAACAACCATGGTCCTCAGTATCAGTCGACCACATTGTAAACCTTCCTCCCTCTACCGTTCGCGATGATCAACCGAAGCCCTATGATGCTATCATGGTAGTCGTCTGTCGATTCTCGAAGCAGGCTATATTCGTTCCATGTTTTACTACGGATACAGCTGAAGACTTTGCTCAGCTATTCATTACACATGTATTCGCGAAGCATGGACTACCTACTGACATCGTGAGCGACCGTGGAACGCTCTTCATCTCTGCTTTCTGGCAATCGCTATGCGAATCACTAGATATTCGTTCCAACTTCTCAACAGCCTATCACCCTCAGACTGACGGCCAAACGGAGCGAACGAATCAGACCCTAGAACAGTACTTGTGAATATACTTGAACTATGAGCAAGACAACTGGGCCTCGATGCTCCCTATCGCCGAATTTACATACAATAATACTCCTAGCTCGACCACCGGACAATTGCCCTTCTTCATGAACAAAGGATATCATCCCAAACTCACCATTTCGCTATCCAACATTCGCGACGCTGATGCGAATCAACAAGCTAATAGTCTGAAGGACCTTCATGAGTACTTGAAAAAGGAAATTGAAAAGGCTAACCAGACTGCGATGCGAAATGCGAACAAGTTGCGATTACCAGTCAACCAGGAGCTATTCCAGCCAGGACGAAAGGTCTGGCTCAGCACTACAAATATAACAACTACTCGACCCTCTAAGAAACTGGACCAAAGATGGATTGGTCCATATACGATTAAAGAAGCTATAGGAACTCATGCTGTACGACTGGAACTACCCCACGAACTACGACGAATTCACGATGTATTCAACGTTAGCCTATTGCGACCATATGAGGAGGATCCATTCCCCAATCGCAAAGAACCACCTCCACCTCCTATTCGCATTGCTGGAGGCAAAGAGCATCAGGTAGAACGCATCCTCCAATCGCGAAGACATCCTACGAATCGCCACATTCAGTACTACGTGAAATGGACAGGCTACAGTGATGAACATAACTCTTGGGTTCCATGGTATGACATGATAGGTTCGCTAGAGATGATGAAGGAATGGCACGAATCTAACCCACGACGAGCTCAACCTACCCCAGAACAATGGGCTCACGTCGAATCAGAATCTCAGGAACGAGAGTCTGAGGAGACTGGGGAAGGTTCTTAGATGTCACTCCTGAATGAATGAAGTTGTACGATATATTTATCTAGAAAAGGCCTATGAAAACCCTACAAAAAACCGATAAAATCAAGAAAATATCTATATGGTGGCAAAGTATTTCTATCCACTCAGTCCATCTTTGCCTTTTTGTTCAAAGGGCTTGCACCCATTTCCCCATCCTCATCCCGTTCACGTTTCACCGCAGTACTTGCATTCGCAACCTTCAGCATACCCGAACCCTCGCCCTCATCTTCCGAGTCACTCTCAATGACAATGGCCGAATCGCGACGACCGGATTCAGCAACGATCACCCGTTCCCCTGAACCAGCTAGTGTCTGCGAAGTCCGTGGAACCAACACTTGAGTCGCAGTACGATTATCCTGTTGATGAAGGAATTCTTGGAAAGGAGTTTCGTACAAAACAGAAGGTCCTTGGTCTTGAACAAAGCCAGCTAGGAATTCGGCTCAAGGAAGTGGAGGAGCGCCAGCAGGAAGGGAAGACTCAAGTGTGGAACAGAACCCAGGACGCTGGAAATATCGAGCTGTCGCAGCACGAGTATGCCCAATGGCCTCGCGAAGGGCAGATATCATGCTCGTTACGAGATGGACATACGGGCGGATGACGGTGTCATCAGGCCACAAAGGCAAAGCAGATGGAAGCTCCAATGCCTGCTCGTCCAATAGCCACTGAATAACCCCAAGACACTGATCGGGATCAGCAGCCTGCAAGCCAGCCAATGTGATAGCCATCTGATCAAACTGGTCATCATGACAACCTGTCAATGCCGTCAACTCTCGCTGGTTGTTGCAAAGAGCCTCCAACTCCACCATGGCTTGCTCGTATTGCTGTCGTGCCGCTATTAGATCGTCAATAGTATCATTCTGATCATCTTCAACGTTGGCCAAAGCTTCATGAGCATTGCGAAGGGTGCTTAAGGAGTGCATGCAGACACGTCGAATCTGCTCGTAGT
>RCHF01000610.1:0-42992 GCA_003987895.1 Neonothopanus nambi | reverse complement strand
CAGTATTCTGTTCGGGTGAGCTGATGGTCATCTGTTACTACTAGTTCAGCCTCATGTACTAGTCTCCTTTACAGGATCTGTGGTCCCATACTGATAATGGTACTGCTGTGCGTAACTTCACTGCGAGTGATGTTCCGCCTCATGGTGTGGTGGCTTTGCTATTGAAGGATGCTGGTGATGAACCCGCTGGTATATATCCGGAGTGTGCGGTGTGGTATGAATGCACGGACCAGAATGGTACTCATGTTGGTGGTTGAGGTTGACTCGGAGATATTGGTACCACCGCGTTCTGAACCCGAACACACGACCCCCACGTGTAGTATATGGGCACCTTTCTTTGTACTGTATGTAGTCTAAGTCTAAACGTGAATCTGACATGGAATGAAGGTGTGAATTTGTTGGTTGAACTAGGATGTATACTTCCCCTCAATGCTTAAGTGTCAGATAAGAATTGTATTGGGTGGGTACGTGATAGTTTTGGTTCTGATAAGGGATAGAGATGGGGATAAGGTCGTAGAACATTCACAGCCGTTACCGTTAATAATAACAGGTACAATAGAGACGCGAATACGATATATGTATGGTGTCACACCGAATAGCGAAATGAGGAGGGGTAGGGGAGGGGAGGCAAGGTATATAACCCAAACAATCCGAATAATGAACAAGGTATAGGTATATGTGTAGTTACATGTAAAATGTTACAAAAAGCTATGGCAATGATTGAATGAAAGAATACAATAAAGTAATGTGGCGAGCTCGAAATGCAGTATGTATATATATGTGTATGAGTGAAATATGCAAAAGACAGAGTCCCAAGAAGAAAACAAAGAACGTTCAGCGGGTGTGGCAATCACTGAACGCTCAGTATCGTGGGTAGTCTGTGGAGAGATCGACGGGGAGATGAAGGTGGTGAAGTTCCTCGTCGATAGTCGGAGGGATCGGGAGAGAGGCTGCTAAAGGAGATGAGAGGTGAGGTGGAGGGACTGTAAGCGTCGACGGAGCCTGCGAAAAAAAAAAGAAAAGAAGGTGAGATCCATGACCACGAGGAGCCAAATAATCTCGATGAGGAAGTACTCACTCTTACGGCTTTGCCTCAGCAGGAGCGGAGATAACGGCCTCGAGACGAAAGAGGCTGAAAACGAGGCTGACAGGTCACCAAAGTCGTACGAGAACATCGGGAAGATGGGGCTTCTAGGCTTCTCCTCGGTGACGTCCAGTACTGGAACGGGCGCCCGCACCTGAACCCCAGTGATCGTCGTTGGTATCTCGTCGTCCTTAACAGGATGTGACACGAAAGAGGGTCCTCGTCGACGTTCTGTGAGGCTGACGATCTCCAAGTCCTCCGCAGTGGTAGCCGTGGGAAGTCCAGTCATCGTAGCAGGTATCTCGGTGTCCTTCACGTATCGGGTTGAGCAAGACGGTCCGCGACGACGGTCGGTGAKGCTGATAACCTCCAAGACCATGCCCACATGCTCAACTAAGGGAAAGTTAGATCATCAGAAAATGTGGCGAGAGACTCGGAGAACGCACCATTGGATAGTTCATAGCTTGGACCATCGCAATAGGGAGTATCGTGCCATAGTGTGTACGGAGTGAGCTCAGTAGTGTCCAGGGCGTCGTATGTATGGTTGTTGGCGGGGTTATTGACGGCAAAGGGTGACTCAACGCGCGAAAAGGTGGCGAGCCCGTCAAAACCATATCCTAAAGCGCCAAGAGCAGGGCTAGCTGAGTAGTACATGATTTCCGTCTCGTTGGCGGATTAGGGTCAAAGCGGAAGAGGATGTATGAATGGGGGGGTGAAGAACAAGGTCGGAACCGCGCAAAGGGTGTTCTTATATACCTTTAGACGCCTAACGCTTTGGCTATGTGGCGCTATTTGCCAGGGGTGTTCGGACCTTCCATAAAGGTATCTAGGAGACCCGTCAAGGATGCCGCGACCCTGTCAATCACCACTATCCACGGAGTTATCGACCTCAGATATCATCTAGCCGCTCGTCTACGCAAGCAGAGGCTTAGACAGGCTTAGACCCCCGACTCACACGAGGCCTTTTTTCTTGCTTTTTTATCTGCTACGAGCCAATCAGGATGCGAGTGCGTGACCGGCAAACCCAGTACATGAGGCTGAAAGCTCGCTTACCCTATCTGTAATCTGTTGTGGGTCCGTATGTAAGCCAGAACAAAAAACTAGCTGGAGATAATAGCCTGAGTAGGGTAGATTATCTTGTAAAATCACTCACCATGTCGATCCCGAAATCATCGTTCATCGCAACGTATTGTTGAAACGGTGATCAAAAGATTGGTCTCTAGACTAGAAAATACAAGGAATCGGTTGAGATGAACACGGTAACGCGATTTAGACGCGTAAGCTGCGACTACCGAGGTACAATAGACGAGTCGAGGACTCTGATGAGAGGTAAACGCGTTACGCGTCGTGCTGGCAATAGACCAAGCCGTTGCGCAGTGCATGAGTTGACAGGCTATACAGCCGGCATTTGCCGGATGTGCCTGTCATCAGGCCGGCTGCCATACCGGCGGCTTCTGGGCGATCCCGGCTCAGGCGCTTACCCGCTTTGCCACCTTTCCAACATATTCTCGGTGCTATAGACAATCCTCGAGCTATAAATGCTGCTTTTCCCAAGCCTTCGAAAACGGTGGGATGAAAGCGGAGTAGTACATCTCTCCACAAAAAGATTTCGTCCGTGAAAAGCTCCTCGAAAGATGACGAACGACAAACGTTCTGGAAAGACTCGGATATTGAAGTGCGAAGTTGCTCTCTGGGGTATGGTTAGTCCTTGTACTATATCACTTGCTTACGGTTTTTAGTCTTCAAGTGCAGCCAGATTTGGAGCACGCACCCTTGTCATGCGTCGTCGGACTTGCGAACACTTATACTTATAACCGTAGCTTAGGAAGGGTCAGCAGATTTCTGCTTGGAATCGGAAAAAACCGGCCAGACCAGCATGTAGATTCTTTGCCAGCACTTGGTCAGCCCACTTCAGTTTGTATGCTTCATAGTGACGGTCAACTGGTTCTGCATACTCATTTTTGCTTCATTCGCCTCACTCTCGACTTGTAAATCTGCTTTTCAGGTCAACGGAGGCCCTCACAGCAGCTGTTAAGAATTCTACCCGAGATCTCCGCCACAGGAATTCTGATTTCTCAGTGCCAAGTGGTCACTAGATCGTATGTCTCACATGCCGCGCAGTGGCGTAAGCAGAATCCTCGGGAAATTTGGAAAACCTTGGACATGGACACGCCATCAAGTTGCGTTCCAACGTGGCTTGACTCATCGATGATCATGATTGAGCGTTCTGTGCGATTTCTGATCGGGGTCGGATGGATCTTCAATTTTTCTGGCTGCTTCCTGCTTGCTTCCCAATGGAGTCGAGAGGCCGGCGCTTGGTGCTTGTATACGTCGCCTCAGACTCGTGTATCTAACTCGTGGACTGGCTTATGTTTTCCAAACCTTTTTAGAATCAAGACAGAATCTGGGACATAAATAATGACTTGACTGTACATATATGTGAGCGGGATAGTATCGTGACTGCCAAGATTTGGCTAAGATAGACGCCAGCCTAAGTAAGTCCGTCGAGTCTCGCGGGATGGCAGAAACTATCACAATCTAGATCCTCAGCTCGTGTCCAGAACAGGCATATGAGAAGTGGCCTTAAGGCTCGAACATTAAAATTCACGCCTTGAATTCCTGGAACTTCTTTTTTCACTCATTAATTCCAACTTCATTTCTGAGTTTAGTGAGCGCTAATGCTGCATGTGTCTGTGCATGAGTCATTACTAGGATATGAGTCATGGACTTCTTCGGAGGTAGTCGATCTTCCAGTTCCAAGTCTCTGCAGACAGTCCGGATGAGTCTTCCGCTAAGTAACATTATCCTGAGCCATTTAAGTATAGGCTTTTGGAGTAGTACTCCTACAGACTCGGAACATTCAATGCGAATCCTGTTTAATTGAAGGTGAGGCTTATCTTTGAATTACGTATAGATACCGATGTATGCATGTTCCCTCTTCACCAACAATCTACGAGGCTCAGTCACTGCTACTGGCAGTGGTAGTAGCTTTTCTGGCACGTATGAACAGCGTGGGGTTCACGGACCTGGAATCTAACGGTAGTAAGATGCAAGATGACGACTTTCACACCGTCATAAACTATCTATGTATGTAGACTTCAGAGAGCATGCATACCTGATGTAATGGTACTTACTCAGAAGTGCTATTCCGATGTAGATTCGTGTTCGTAGTGCCACTAGCAGTCTAACAGCAGTTCAGGTTACGCGTCTCGTTTAAGCGCCCAAAGAATTCGCTCACGTGACAGGGCGCTTGCACAGTGACTGCGCTCCCGCTTGAACGTGTCACTTCTCCGACTAGGATTCCACCACTTACCACCAACATGATCGTGCGACATAGGGCGGGGGCTCTAATAGCTTCGCTATTTCTATCATTTATTGCTCTTGTGGCCGCCCAAAATCCATCTCATGAAATTACGTCCTTCCAGAACTTGCCGGCCAGGTTGTTTTTCTTCGATGATACAACGGTGCGAATCTCGGCTACGCTTTCCGCAGAACTTTGGGACGAGAAGGACTGATTTATATTCGTGTAGACGGCAGTGTATCATGACTCGATAGAGGGAAACGTTTACATTTCGCAGGACGAGGGCAAGTCGTGGAATGTCGCGGATGGAATTCCCAAGGGCGAGGCTACGATGGTTATTGAGCATCCGTTCGACAATCAATATGTGCGGGCTACTTCCTTGGCCTCCTGAACTGTTGATACTGACGCTGTTGCTTCAGGCGTTTGTGCTGACCAGAGGCACGAGACATTACCGTACGGACGATCGAGGAAAAACATGGCGGCCTTTCGACATGCCCATTCGACCAGCTCTTGTTGCGCGCCCTCTATCCTTCCATTCGGACCCTAAAAAGTATGGCTACATCCTATATCAAGGCACTAGTTGTGATAGAATAGGCTGGGGTGCAGTATGCCATGACGAGGTGAGTCTTTCCAGGGTTATGACTGATACAAAAAACTCACAAGTGTTTAGACATATTACACGAAAGAAGCATTTGGTGATGAACCAAAGGTACTCCTGACGGAAACTACACGGTGTCAATTTGCTCACAGCAGCAAAGACTTCAAACACGAAGCCCACCCGGACTTGGTTTACTGTGTTGCATTTGACAGTAGTTCCCAAATGGGCACCCACCATACGCTCTCTTCCAGCCGCCTCTTCTCTAGCACGGACTTTTTCGAAAATGATAACAGGGTCGAGGACCTTGGCATTGGAAAGAATGCCAAGGGTGTCTTCGCATTCGCTATTGTCTCCAAATTCGCTGTCGTTGCTCTCAAGGATCTATCTCCTAACAACAATGGAGAGATGCTTCTCTATGTCACTGTTGACACCAAATCGTGGGCTAAGGCTCAGTTCCCTCACGCGTCGTCTGCAAAATTGCGAGAGAACGCGTATACTATTGTAGAGTCCACCACTCACTCCCTTGCCGTCGACGTTGTCCTTCACGACCAAAGCACCATCGGGACGCTTTTCGTGAGCAACTCCAATGGCACGTTCTTCGTTCAGAGTCTTCAGGATACGAACAGGAATGAGATGGGATACGTCGATTTTGAGAAGCTGTACGGTGTTGATGGTGTCGGAATCGCAAATGTCGTTGCTAATGCGGATGAAGTTGAGGGTCGAGGAGCGGAGAAGCTTTTGAAGACGACGATTACTTTCGACGATGGCAGCTCGTGGGCACCGCTTCAGGCGCCGTTGAAGGACGCTAATGGCCAAAGAGTCTCGTGTAATCCTGCAGATGACGACTGCACCCTTCACCTTCACTCTGTCACTACGCCACATAACTTTGGGAGAATTTTCTCTTCTCCTGCTCCTGGTCTTGTCATGGGTGTGGGCTCCATTGGAAAGACACTGCTGCCGTATGAGGATTGTGACACGTTCCTTAGCACGGATGCTGGTCTCTCTTGGAAGATGGTTCGGAATGATGCGCATAAATACGAGTTTGGAGATTCAGGGAGTGTCGTGATTGCAGTGAATGACGAGGATGGCACGGATGGCCTTTCTTATTCGCTTGACATGGGAGAGACCTGGTACGTCTTCATTGCATTTAATTATAGGTAGAAGGTATTCAAGCCAATCCTTTTTATCCAGGAGCACCTATAACTTCGGTGTTAAGCTACGCGCTCGGGCCTTGACAACCGTTCCGGATTCGACGTCTCAGAAATTCCTTTTGGTGGGTCAAGTTTCGCGAAAGGATCAAACGAATAACATCGGACGCTATGTCATTGTCTTCCTTGATTTCGCCGCGACTCGTTCGAGGAAGTGTGGCGACGGCGATTTTGAGCAATGGTATGCGCGTGCTGGCAAGTCAGATTGTTTAATGGGTCACAAGGTGCGTTCATCTATATTTGGGATATGCTCTCGTTGACTCGCGGATAATTTTAGCAATGGTATCGTCGGCGCAAACCCGATGCTAACTGCTACGTCGGCGAGAAATTCATAGACCCTGTAGAGCATGAGGAGAACTGCCCGTGTACAGATGCGGATTACGAATGGTATGTGTTCTCTGGTGCTTATGTTCGTTTTCGTTGTGATGTCTGGCTCCGGAATGTCTACCTAACAGTGACTTCAACTTTGTTCGCAATGGAAATGAATGTGTTCCTGTCGGACCAGAACCGATAGATGCTGGAGTTTGCCCTACGCCTTTCTCCAAGTATATGGGATCTTCGGGCTGGAGAAAGATACCTGGCAACACTTGTACTGGAGGCAACAAAGATGCAAAAGTAGAGAAAGACTGTTCGAATGGTAAGCTTGATCCGCCACCGTTCCTACTTGCAAATGTCTGATTAACTCGCATATACAGCACAGCCAAAAGAAGGTGAAATAATCCACCAAACAGTATGTCGCTGCCATTCCTTTACCTCGATGACATCTCACTGTTTTTTAAGTTCGAATTCCCGAGCGTTATTATCCAGCACGCATATTTCAGAGAGTCTACAGTGAGAAATGCGTTTTTCTTTGCCCTCACCTGAGCTCAACACAGGTTTTACACAGACTATACTTGTTCGACTTCATGATAACAGCATATGGCAGTCAAGTAACGAAGGTTACACCTGGAGTCAAATACATCCGGAAGAGCGCTTTTTGGCTTTCTACCACCATCCTCACAGCCCTGATCGTGCCTATCTCCTCACTAGTGGGTCAGCATTCTATGCCACCACTGACTCCGGCCGATCCTGGAATAAATTCGACACTCCTAATCCTCCAAACACCTTCAGAGCTCAAGTTCTTCGTTTCCAGCCTGATGCAGATCGACTAATCTGGATAGGGAATCAAGACTGTGACAAGCTCTTCGCTAATTGTCGTGCTCAGGCACATTATTCGAGGGATAATGGAAGACATTGGACGCATATTGAAGATTACGTGGTAAATTGCGCTTGGGCTACGGATACTAAGCTCCATGCCGACCCCACGGAGATTATATGTGAATCGTATCAGAAGAAGGAAGGATCTCAACGGTTGTTCCAGGGTGATAATCCTTTGGAGTTGATTGAGGGTCAAGGGTATTATACCAAAAAGAAGAAGCTATTCAATCAAGTGGTTGGATTTGCAAAGTTTTCGGAGTTCCTGGTGGTTGCAGAGGTAAGTTGTTGTTGTTTCTGCTGGACTGGTTTATTGATTGTGATGGCTTGCAGCTGGTCCCTTCAGGGCGCGCCCTTGACCTCCAAGTTTCGCTTGATGGCGTCAATTTCGCTACTGGCATGTTCCCTCCCAATATGCACCCGGAGACACATGTAGGTCTCATGTTTAGTCCTACTACTATCTCACTTAATTTTGATTTTTTAGGCTTACACTGTACTCGAGTCCTCTACCGGATCGCTCTTCATCCATATGACGATGTCGGAGCCACCGAGTCCTTACTGGGGTAACATCTTGAAGTCGAACTCTAATGGAACATACTTTGTTCTATCGGCTGAGAATGTCAATAGGGACGACAGAGGTTTCGTCGACTTCGAGAAAATGATTGGCCTGGATGGAATCGCTTTGATCAATACCGTATCCAATCCTCATGAAGCTGTTGTGTCTGGCAGGAAATCTATACAGAGCAGGATCACTCATAATGATGGTGCGTCTTGCCATTTTTTGTTTTCTCCTTCACCTTTCTGAGTCCGTTACAGGTAGCACTTGGAAACCACTGGTGCCACCTAAGCTTGATTCACAAGGGAATACATATGCCTGTGACCATGCAGTGCGTCATGATGTTCTATAAAACATACACTCTCTGACCATTCTCTTACTTAGGGGTGTGCTCTTCACGTACACGGATACACAGAGCGTACAGATCCTCGAGCCACCTATAGCAGCCCTTCTATCGTTGGTCTAATTATGGCTGTTGGCAACGTTGGCGAATCTCTCCAGCCCTATACCGAGAGTGACACCTTCCTCAGTCGCGATGGCGGCTTCACATGGCAGGAGGTCCACAAAGACGCCCATCTTTGGGAGTTTGGAGACTCTGGGTCCATCCTTGTCATGGCTAACGACGAAGAGCCGACGGACCATGTACTGTTCAGTACTGATGAGGGTGACACTTGGCGAGAGTATCAGTTCAGTAACGAGAAGATACGCATTAGGACTATCGTCACTGTACCGATGGATACGAGTCGAAGGTTCATTCTGATGGGACAGTATCCAACCAAGACATCTCAATCTGTGGTAGTGCATATCGATTTCTCGGCTTTGACTAGCAAACAATGTAAGTTGGGCCTTTGGTCGTTTGTTGAATTTCTAGGCTAATGGGTTGTTTTTTCTTTAGGCGTTCTTAATGTCGAGGATCCAGGGCATGATGACTTTGAGCTGTGGAGCCCGAGCGAGGATCGTACGGAACTCTGTTTGTTTGGACGACAGGTGAGATGATTTCTTCGCCCCTTGTATGATAACGGATGATTAACTCGTGACATACAAGACGCTCTATCACCGACGTGTCCGTAACGCGAATTGTGTGGTAGGAAATCAACCCAAGGCCGAGACGCGTATTCAACGTAACTGCGCTTGCTCCGCTGTCGACTTTGAATGGTGAGTGTTTCTTACACCTTTCTCTCGACACTATATTTAACTGTACCCCCTCAACTTCTCTTAGCGAGTTCAACTACATCAGGAACGAGAACAATGAGTGCGTGCTCGTTCCGGGTACGACACCGCTGCCGAGTGAGGAAACGTGTAGCAATGACGAAGAGTTCTGGTACGAGCGGACGGCCTATAGGAAGATACCCTACTCGAGTTGTGAGGGTGGACAAAGACCTGATCGTGGAACGGCGCATCCTTGTCCAGGGTTCAAGAGCAAGAGCGCGTTATTCTGGTGGTTCGTGATAATACTACCATTCGCTTTCACCGCTTTGGTTGGGTATTGGTATTATCGTCGCAGTGGGCTTGCGAGAGGGTGCGTTTACTCAATTCCCTCCTTTTGTTTCTGTTTCTGATGTAAATGTGGTTATTATAGGACTATCAGATTGCCTACGGATCGAGGTACTGGGTTTAACACTGACTCGGGTGTATTGGCGACGTTGGCTTCAGTTCCGTGGTTTGTTGTTGGGCTCGCGGGTGTTACGTGGGAGTGGGTTGCTTCGCACTTGGATACGTATACGGGAAGCTTTAGGTCTAGGAGAGGGTATAGGAATGTTCCTGTTGATGAGGATGCGCAGATTTTGAGATTTGAGGATGAAGAGTAATGGTGTTTGTTATGTGGTCGGCGGTCGTTGGGGAAGAGGGGGGTTGTCTTGCAGTGTACTACGTAGGAGGTAAAAGTGCTTAGCTGTGATTCTATGGGTGGTTGGATGTCAGTTGGGACCCGGGTAGCCATTGGTTGGAGAGATGTGGAAACCTATAACTGGTTGATAGATGAATAGTTTCGTATGCGTGCCAGGTTTTTCTTCCTTATTTATGGATTTGCTATCAGTACCGTAGTACATATACATACATACACATATGGGATTTATTCTTTGTATAATTACTCCGTTTCATTTTTATGATCGAGTTACAGTGACATAGCTACTTGTGAGGAGAGTTGGCCCTGGGAGTGGGTATGTAATGTTAGCAGGGGACTGAGTACTGACTGTCTAGGGGATTCGGTTAGGGGATAACCAATGAGGGATTCAAGATACATAGTGATGTACAGTGAGTGGAGAGATTCAGGGTGCACACGTGCAACGTTCGTCGAGCGTTGACGTTTCCCTATATCATTGTCAGAGCAAAAATTACCTTGTCCTGAGGCCTGAGGTCTAAGGGGGGAAAAAAAAAGCTACCCCATTTTCAGTGAACGAATGCACAAGTACGCCAGGAGGGAGTCGAACCCCCGCCGCTTGCTAAATCACAACCTCATTCAATCTGGTTTATGGAAGGCAAGCATGATAACCGTTTCACCACTGGCGTGTGCTTAACAGTGCGTTGAAAAAGTTTCAGTCAACGTCGTTGGTGGGGAGGTCAGAAACTCTTTCAATAAAACCAAGATTTCTTTCTAAAGTAAATACTATACTATATATACGTACGTACGTTGTGTAGATATGATTCATGGAACAGCAGGACGTATGAAGGGAGGAATGGAGGAAGGTGGGAAGGTGGGAGGGATAATATAACACAAGAATTTTGGCTTTTGACATAGCAAGGAGAGGAGATTTGAATTTGAACTTTGACACAGCGAGGGAAGGAAAGGGAAGGGGAACGTGTAGAGCTTAGTAAATCGGTAAGACCAGACCATCAAGGCCACGGCCAAGAAGAGAAGGAAGAAGGTGGAAAAGAAAAAGAAATAATTAAGGAATGTTAGGACGTTAGACGTGGGCACCGAGTAGGCATGGTGTATGCAACTAAATATGTATGATAGATGTTGATGAGAGATGAGATGTATCATGAACTATAACGAAAGATGGTCGATGGATGATGAAGAGTGAATTAAAATAAATCGGCGGATAGAAAAAAAAAAGACAGAAGAGAAAAAGTTCCCGCGTCGGAGACGAAGATGGACCCATAGAGACAAAGCAACAAAAAGAAAAGGACCCAAAAACACAAAACAAAGGATCTGAGCCGAGTCGGAGATGGCATAGTAACAGCGCTCGCGAATCCGCACCCCGCGTCCGACTGCTTCCACTCCATCCAACCATCGCCGTCAGATGAACAGATGAACATAACACCAACCATCATCATCACATCGTCACCTCATCATCAAACAACCCAGTACATTCACTCACTCCGCATACCCACCAGCTTGCAACTCTCCAAACGGCATCCTCCCCGGCAATCCTGCCGATACGGGAGCGAGCGGAAGCGAGAATGATTTTGAATGGCTTGGGGATATGGGTGAGATTGATGATGGGAAGGGCATAGATGGGAGTGGAGGGAGGGGTGGTAGGGGCGAGTTTGGTGGGGGATACGAGGGACTTGGAAGGGGACCTCGGATGGGTCGGAGACGGCGGGGCCTAGTGAGTAGGGGAAAGTTCGTTAGTTGTCAGTGTGAGTTTGGGGTTGGGGTAGGGATAAACTTACCTAAGAGCTGTACCAACACTTCCACTTCTCATACGTCCAACGAAACTCGTTCCTTCCATTGCAAGATTTTTCATTCCCATATTCATATTGTTCATAGTAGTTTGACCATCATGTTCGACGTCACCTTCGTCAAGCTCAAGCGTCATAACACTACTCAAACTCCCACTTCGAGACCTACACGGCGACGCCGTATGGGAATGGAGGTGTCGTTGGAGTTGAAGAGCATTAGATGCGGTCCTCATGGGCGACTTGATAGCGTTTAAAGGTCCAGCGCCAATAGTTAGACTTGAGCGCCGTTTCCGCAGGCGTGGTTGGGGTTGGGCTTGTGCGTGAGAAGAGTTGGTGGAAGTATGAGAGGAAGAAGTGCTAGTGCTGGATTGCGAAGAAGATTTGGTATGTGAAGCTGTCGGTGTTGTTACTGATGCTAACACAGATGAGGTTGAGAATGGCGTTGGAGTAGTACTTCTTTCGCGTTCGTGAACACGGGAAGTATCAGATATAGACATATCTATATCAATGTCACTCGCATCGTCTAGAGCATCAGGAAACGAACGAGAAGATAAAGCAGGTGATGAAGTTGGTGTTAAATTATTATTTGACTCATGTATGAAAGGAGGTGCGAGGAGTCCTGAAGAGAAGAATGCAGAGTAGGTCGTCATTGGAAGTAAGAAGAGATGATAGAGATACAGAGGTCGTTATTGTTGTCGTCGTCGTTGGTGGATGGACGGTGATGGTGATGGTAGGTAGACAAGTAGTGCTTCGGTTGAAAACTCGAGGAAACGAGGATTCTGATGGGCACGTGCTCATCGCGAGATGGTTGGCGACGCGTCGGATACCATATTTGGAAGTATAAATTACATAATACTATGAAAATATTATTGCTCTCATTGTATATACGCCAGTGGTGAAACGGTTATCATGCTTGCCTTCCAAGCAAGCGGCGGGGGTTCGACTCCCTCCTGGCGTAATGTTTGGCCTCTGTGGGTTTGGGTTTTTTATCGGATACAATTTAGACATAGTACGCGGTACATAGTATATATATCCGATATCTTTTCATATACCCAAGGTTGCGGTTTGCATCTATTACCAGCTATCACCGCGCCGGGCAGAGAGTAAGTACAGTAAGAGTAACAGTTTACGGATCCAGTCCACCATCCGAGAGTCAAAACTCTGCTTTTACGTTTATGTCCGTTGCAGACATTTCTTCATTTAACGATGAGCTTGAGGTATAAGGAGCGTTTGCTTCTCTACCATAAACTAGAAGTTTTTTTGCTCTCGGATGATTGGCTAAGCCTATCGTAACATGGGCTAATTGGATGGGGGACGCTCTTTCGGCTTTGCACGTTACCTCTCGAAATTGAGGAACGGGTGGACCAGGATTATAATACTTATGTGCAATCGGCTCGCTCGACGCTCGGAGCTTACCGCGTACACGCTGCATGGGGATGATGAATGGGTAAGCTTGTTATGTTTTTTTTTCTACCTTCATTTTACTCAACTCGCAGGAATTTTGTTCAGTCATATCTCAGTCAAGTACTTGGGTTTGTCGACTTTTATCGTTGCACTGGTTATATGGGGTCAGGTTGTACTAGTAGCGACGGAGAACTTCTCGGTTCGAGCGTGAGCGCCTGAGCTTCAATTTCGTCTATACGGCAACTTATGAAATCGTCTTTGTAAATCAAAACCTCAGGCTTGGATTCCGACTTCAATCGCCGAGGCACTCTTCTCCGCCCAGCAACCGTCGTACATAGTAGGAGTGAAAGTCATCACAACGAGACTCGCGGCTTCGCGATACCAGGATATCTGGGTCAAGGAAGAAAGGGAAGAACGCGTTTTGGGGAAGGTAGACGATCCAATTCCAACTCATTGGAAGAGTTTTATTAATACTTCGAGGCCAGTGACCAATTTGGGATACGGACACAGGGTATATGCTACTCGCGTATATACCTGCGGTGGGACTTTCGTGGGTTCTTTTTCAGGCTGGGAGTAGGTGGAGTGCCAGATACGAGACGAAAGATTGGTGAACAGAAAATGGCGATGGGGATGTAGCAATTGGACGAGCACCCGGGTTGATGTACGTGTCCAATCGGTGATTCAACGCTGTGGTCTATCGTACACTCGTCTCATTGGATCATCTGCAGGACTCCAAAACTCGAGCGCTTCTTCAATTTCCTTCACTCTCTCCACAGAATCCAATTATCCGTACGCCTCCAGCCGAGTTGTATGCACACCATACCACGTTATTGCTATCTAGCTCTACCGGCGGTAATTTGTCCTGGTTACTGAGGCATCGACATTGGCGAACGTCGAGCTGATCACACTTGAACTTAATCGCTTACTAAGGACGCCCGAGCCTGGCGGAGTGCTGCAACCCTTCTTAATGCTTCCTTCTGGGATGGACTTGATGTGAGGTGGTCTATCTTTCGATAACTGTATTACCTCTAGGGGCTAGAGAGTTCAGTTGGGGCTGGACTGGGCCGGGCCGGGCTAAGCAATGGGTGTATAAATCCTTACCACTGTCCTGATACCCACTGTCTGTCCCAGTGCCACCGCTAGATCCAGTGCCACTTTAGGAGGAACACGAAAAATGGTGGAGCCATAGAGTGGAGCTGGGGTACAAGATGTCTACGTGCATCGCGTACGCATATATGCGTCCCCGATTACCAAAGTCTTCTATTGATGTATGACATGAATTGGGATGGAGCCGCGATTCAAGGAGTCGTTGCTGGGACGCGGGCTGCAGGAGCCTTCGGACGCGCTACGTCCAAGATGAATGGGTATGTTGTTGATGATTAGGTCTTTCGTGTTTTTCGTTCTGAAAGGGCTTTTAAATAGGGCCACCTCGACTTCACTTGAAGCGTCCGTCACGGTCTGGATCCACATGTAATACGTGAAGTCGGTTACAGCGCCTATCGCTGCCGTTGCGTAACCTTGCATTTGGAATGCCAAGAACACGAATCACAGTAATATTGTCACGAAACCCCAAAAATCTTTAATTCCGTCATGCCACATTGTAACCGAAGCGGTGATCTACGAGGGTTGCATGGATTCGCGCATAGTATAAGCGATCTAACTCCACCCTTCCTTCACCTCCATCTCCACCTCCGACATCCGCTGCTTGCGGACTAGGAATCTGGATCCGTGTTGAAAGAATTTATTCCCTGTGTCACCCTATGTCACCTAATCAGAGTCGGTTATCTGGATTTTTGATCCAGGTCTACAGCCTATTCGCCTGTTTTGCAAGACTGTATTTGGGTGCTTTTCCGTAAAGGAATATAGTCCAATGGGTACTCGGTGTTTTGCGTTTTTCTTTCTTTCCCTCATTTACCAGAATCTACCCTCGTTTACCCAACGGGTTCCAGGAAGCGGTCGTGAAGTCCAAGACTCGATTCATAGTATCCATTTCGTGAAGCTCACTAGGAATTGGAGCTGCACGAGACATTCTACTCCATCTTCTCTAGTAGAAGCGCTGCGGACAAGATACTTAGGCTACACCGATACATAAGGTATTCGGAACGCCGGTCGGGTAAGGTATACTCTTATACCTTTACTCTCAACACCACCGTATACCACTGGTTCCACGACGGGCATTTCAACCCACTACCAGACCAACACTCCACGCTCGTTTCGATTTCGTCAAGACGATAGTATAGAAACAAGAAACAAACAGATATAGAACTTAGAAAACTACTGAAACTATAATGGTGGTTCCACTCGACTTTTTACGCTTCGGGTCTTCCGCCTCTGGTGTCACTGCAAGATACCCATCACCATCTTTATCCACAGACCCAACCCCCGAGGAAAACGTATCTCTCGGGGACGTCCTAGCACACCGTCTTGCTAGCTCGGATAAGATTCATACATTATTGGATTGTATATCCACAACTCCAACGCCAGCCATCTATTCCCCCTTTCGAGAAGCGAAACCGCTGCTGCATAAAACCATCCATGAGTTTGTCTCGCGTTTTCGGTTCCCAGTCTCCTCCTTTGCTCGGCCGCTAAAACAGAATGACCGTGTGGTACTCGTACTGCCGACAGGACCGGTCAATGCACTTGCGTTGTTGGCGATTGCGGCCTATCATACGTGTGCGCCTGTTAATGCGAGCTGTACGGAGGCGGAGCTGAGGGAGGATGTGAAGAGGCTTGGGGCGAGGGCGGTAGTTACGCTTAAGGAGGAGGAGGAGAGGTTACGGTTGAAGGAATTGAAGGAGGAGGGTGTTGAGGTTTTTTATGTTGTTCCGAGAGACAGCGAAAGGGGGGAGGCGGGGGTCTTTGATTTGTGTGCTTTGGGTGAGGAGCGCGAGGAGGAGAGGGAGCGAGGGAGCGAGAGGGCAAGAGCGGAGATGCATGAACTTGATGATTATTCGCTTGTGCTGCATACTTCTGGGACAAGTGGGAAGAAGAAGGTTGTTCCTTATACTTTGCGTTCGTTGATTATCGGAAGCTGTTGTGTCGTGAAGTCTTGGGATTTGAAGAAGGATGATGTGAACAGTGAGTCTTTGCGTCTCCCTTTCAGTGGTCAACTCCTTGGCTCACGTCTGCTTTGTTTAGTGAACATGATGCCCTTGTTTCATGTCGGAGGCATCGTGCGTAACCTTTTGGCGCCTATTATGTCTGGAGGGAGCGCGATTATGTGTTCCGGATTTGACCTATTGGCATTTTGGACGATCGCGTCTGAACTCAAAGCTACATGGTAAGCCTAATTAGTTCCCTATTCCCCCATTAAGGTATCACGTCCCTCGGTCCCGATCGTGTTTCATTGCTTGGCCTTTTTGGTTATTCGAGTGTTAATTCAATCATTGGTTGACTCTCCTTGGCAGGTATTATGCCGCTCCGACTATACACCACGCGATATTGGCTTCTCAGCCAACCGACATCGTCCCATCTCGCGATTTGAGCATTCGGATGATCTGTAATGCCGCCGGAGGTCTGTTACCCTCTCTAGCCAAGGAACTCAAGACGAGGTTTGAAGGGGCTGTGGTGTTGCCTTCCTATGGGATGACTGAGTACGTCCGTCGTATGTTGGTTTGATGCTGTGGCTGTGCTAATACCTTGGCCTTGCGTATTTGTTTAGATGTATGCCCATCGCTTCGCCACCGACGACGTACCAACTCGACCGACCGGGATGCTCAGGCGTCGCCTGCGGGCCTTATCTCTCCATTCGTGACCCGTCGGACTTGGAGCAGGAGTTGCCTCGAGGGTCGGTTGGAGCGGTGTCAGTGAGAGGGCTTCCAACATTCGCCGGATATGAAATCTCTCCTGATCCTAAGGTTCCGCTTGACACGTCTGCGTTTTCAAGCGAGGGGTGGTTCGATTCGGGAGATATGGGGTATATGGATGAGGATGGGTACTTGTTCATCACAGGCAGGTCGAAGGAGATTATCAATAAGGGTGGAGAGGTTGTGTCGCCTTTTGAGGTAGAGGAAGCTGTGATCATCGCTGCGAAGGGTTTCGTCAAGGTATGTGTTGTGAATACCTTGTAATAGATGAATCGGGTTACTGATATTGATTAACATTCGGGTTGGATAGGCTACTCTGGCGTTTTCGATTGAACATGATGTGTTGCAGGAGACTATTGGACTCGTCATCGTTCCTGTCCCTGGACGGCCGCGAATCGGTCTGACCCAGCTGCTTGATATGCTGAGAGGCCACCTGCACCCCTCCAAATGGCCATTTGCTCTTGTGTATATGGATGATCTTCCAAAGAACAGGTACTCTTCTTTGAATATGTTAATTTGGAACTCGGATTCTCACGCATTTCTTCCAGTGCTGGTAAACCTCTACGCATCAAACTTGCTCAACGTCTAGGTATAGGCTGTCTCACAGACACTACACCGATACTCTCGCGACATTTCGAAGCTGAGGTACCGTCGAGCCAGGCGTCTCTCTCGGATAGTATTCAATGCGACGGAGTCATTGTGGACCCGACTGAAGTTGAACATTGCCTGCTCGGTATTGACTGCTTAGATGAGGCTGCAGTCCGTCTTCGCGAGGATGGCTCTGCAGAAGCTTTCGTGGTTTTGCAACAAGGAGCAGATGTACCGTCTTCACATTTGAAAGCTATGCTTGTTCATTCGGTTCCAGGGTACAGCGTGCCGGATCTGTACGTTGTTGCTGGCCCTCTACCGAGGGCTCCTGATGGTGGCGCTGGCTATTATGATTTCGAGGCTCTGGAACGGCAAGCTGTTGCTGGTGCCGCGGAGAACATGTCTCCGTGCATGATGACTCTTCGTGACATCGTGTGCGAGCTTTTGAGTATCGACAAGAACGTAGTAACGCCAGAATCAGACTTTTTCCTTTTGGGAGGCAACTCTCTTCTCCTTGGAAAACTCTCGTATCATCTTCGCAAGAGGACGGGAGTGAGTATACCCGTCGCCACGATTTTCACAAACAGCACGATTCGTGGGCTTGCCTCAATTGTCGAGAGCCAACAAGATGTGTCGGAGAAGACGCAGTACCCACCTTCAAGCGCGAATTCTTCTGATGTTACGTTGATTACTGATGCCGAGGCTCGGAGAATGCCCAAGTGCAGTGGAGGTGGTCGTGGGCAGACTCATCCATTGAACGTCCTGGTTCAGTCGCTGCCGTTCATATTCTTCCATCCACTGAAGGCTGCATTCTCCTGTACGATTCCTCGTGTTGGTCTTCTCCATGATGCTTACAAGTGTCCTTGCTAGGGTCCATGTTTCTACTGGTACTTTTGCATCTTGCGCCATTGATAGATGCGTCGTTCTGGAAGCGAGTGGGGTGTCTCGTATGTGCGATCATAGCGGGTCGAATGGCAACGCAGACCGCAGCTCCAATTATGGCCATCCTTTTCAAGTGGATTGTCATTGGAAGGTATAAACCTGGGACGTATCAAATGTCAGCTCTTCTATTCTCATGACGGAACTCTTAATGCTGACTGTGCCCCCAGGTGGTCGGTCTACTACCTGCGGTGGTGGATCGTGAACCAAAGTTTGATGTACGTCATCTGAACAGCAGCCACCGCAGTGCGTTAAACACGGAATTTCTTTTATAGACACGCAGGTCGCGGTATATTCGCACTACACCCATCCTTGGAAATACTCTACTACCGCCTTCTCGGCGCGCGAATTGGTTCGAACGTTCGTATTGATCGAAAGACGCGTCTCGGTGAACTGGATCTGATCAGTCTTGGGGACGGGTGTCACCTGGATGCTGCTTTAGTTCGTGGCTTCTGCGTCGAAAGAGATGGAATGTTTCGCTTGGCACCCGTTGATATTGGACGCAACGTCACGGTCAACACATATACCCAAATATCGCCCGGCGCAAAGATCGCAGACGGATTAGTGTACGGACCACACTCGTCTTCTCTTGAAGAACCTTCTCCACAAGAATATGCGGGCTATAGCCGCACCAGAATCGCGGAACCACATTGGATACTGCAGGTGTTCATTGCGTGGCCGATTGTCACCATTGTGACTGTGGTGTCGTGTAGGTCGAGTTCGTTGTGTTGGTCCCCGCGAAAAGAAGACTGAAGAGATTATGCTTTTCAGATATTCCCTGGTTCGCCGTGCTGTACGCGATGTTTACGGAAACGTCGATTTTACAGAAAGGTCTCCCGACCTCTCTCGTCTCAGTCATCTACTGGTTTGCAGCTCCACGGCGTGTGGCATTCCATGTCGCTTCGCGGGTTGTACGGAAGGTCGTTACGCCTCTTCTTCAGTTGTTTTTAGGATTAGCGAGCAAACGATTACTGGGTCTCAATAAAGAGAGTACGACGAGCGAGGCTTCTCAACTCTCCATCCTTCGGAGATACATAAATTCTATTCTTCTATCGCAAGGGAAACTAAAGAGCGCCTTCAGTATCCTCGGAACCCATTACGAGATCGTGTCTGTGAGTAATTCCATTGTCCTATCYTTGACCAATGAAGGAGATCGTGGACTACTTTTAGGTGGTGTACCGCATCATGGGGGCGAAAATTGGTCGTCGAGTATACTGGCCGGGCTCCGGAATCTATTGCTTGGATCCCGAGCTGCTAGAGGTTGGGGACGATGTATGTCTTGATTTTGACGCTGGATCAATCAATCACATTGGCTGTGTTTTCTCTGCAGGTCGTATTCGGATCTCGTTCCGAATTTTTCACGACAGACGCCTACGGAAGTAAGAAGATTTCGATTGAGAATGGCGGTAAGTCCATCTTTCTTCAACAGTGATCCGTGGTTTATGGTCATATCAGCGATGATCGCCGACAGAGTTGTACTCTTGCCGGGTACCCAGGTTGGGCGGCGAGCTGTCATGGGTTCTGGTGCGTTAGGAAGACGAGACGGGCATTACGAAGATGGATCTACGTGGATAGGAAACGGTGAGCTCGTGTGCTTAATATATGCATCACACTTGAGTCTCACTTCGTTCCTCGCTAGTTCGTGGGGAGGCCATTTGCCTAAATAAAGGTTCGCCTGGTGCAGAAAAGGACGTCGACACGACCACGCCCTTCGGAAGAGCGTTTTACAAGGGTGAAGCACCTTACCTCGTGTATCCGTATGCGGTGATCTTGCTTGTCAATGTATTGACCGCATGTTCATCTGCCGTGTACTGGTCAGTGGGTCCCATTGCGGCAGCCCAAATTCTTCGCCAAGTCTACTTACATCTTCATCTGTTCGCCTCAAATGTCTGGTATCAGTTTGGGATGCTATATGGATTCGTTGCCGTGTGTTTTGTCGTCTTGCTTAACATCCAGGGAATTTCTTCGATCCTGTGGGTGGTAGCGACCAAATGGATGATCATCGGAAAGCGCACAGTTGGTCAGTATGAGTGGGATAAGAGTAGCTACTGTCAGAGATGGCAGTTGCATCTTGTCTTGTCAAATATCATGAATCAAGGGTATGGCAGGGGTGGGGTATTGACTCCGCTGACTGGGACGGTGTTCGTTACCTGGTACTACCGCGCTCTAGGGGCTGAGATTGGAAATAACTGTGCTATCTTTCCAGGAGGAAAAGTGGGTCTGATGACTGAACCTGATCTCGTGAAGGTGAGTGTTTCTTGAGGCATGATCGGGTTGATTGTCTAACTGACCCTGAAACCTATTTCTAGCTGGGAAACGATACATCTATTGATGATTGTTCAGTAGTCGCCCACATCAATTCGAGAGGGAACTTCGCACTGAACAAACTGGATATAGGAAACGGGTGAGTAGTTTACTTGGTGGCAATGCTAAGACTCATCCGTGAAACTCATGATCTTTCGTAGGTGCGCGATGCGAACTGGTTCAAGGTTGCTCTCGGGTGCTTCTATGGAGGACGGGAGCATGTTATGTGAACACACTCTACTCACTTCTGGAGAGATTGGCGAAGCGGACGCGGTCTATGTTGGATGGCCCGCAAGTCGCGATTACGGCCGTTAATTGCCACGAATGTTAAGTTTCTAGTCAGTCAGGCGTTGTGTTTTCCAATGGTGAGATCCACTGAACTCTCAACAGTATGTTAATATCCGCTGGTCATTACATATCTAATCGTCTTAATATATGCACAAAATCCCCTAGAAGGAGGATTAACATGTTGCAAAAAACAACAAGCGCCTCGTGATGACGGACTAAACGGACTGATGAAGGTTTGGTTCGGTTGACCCTGAGACACACCATTTCGTCGGGCGATTGTAATTATTGACATCGAGATTAATAGTATATATAAGTATCCAACAGCCTAAGGCCGCTGCTAGGAACTGTTAAAGGATCGTATTCAACAGCATCTATATCTTTCTTCTCTGCCGTTTGAGCTGCTACCTGGGGTATAAGTGCCACTCTTCCCTCTTATTTGACATAGTAACCCCATGAATCAAGGCCGACATGCCGAAATTTTCTCCCCAGTGGGACCTGGCTCAAGGCCTGCTGCCGAAGAAATCCTCGTCAAGGTGGAATCAATGTCTCTTGACCCTATTGGGTGGCAAGTCAAAATCGCTTCATACGACTCCTTAGATTCAAGTTCAAGCTATAGAACAGTGATGGGTACAGCCGTTACTGGCGTTGTGTACGACGTTGGACAAGGTGTGCAATCGTTCAGTAGAGGTGACAGGGTGTAAGTGAACCTTACATTCGGGCGATGCGCCTCAGTGAGCGGTCTCTAAGATTCGGCTGTTAGATGCCTGCGGTGGACAGCACTAGACAGTAACGATTACGGCTCACTCAGGGAATATGTTCTAATACCGGCAAAGATCGTTGTGAAGGTGAGGTTAAATTCAATTCTGCTCACTTCATTTGGTTGTATTCACTGATACAAATAACGACTTGTCCGTTGCGTTCTAGATCCCCCCGAATCTCTCGTACACTCAAGCATCCAAAATGGCCATTGGAGTGTCAACTGGTGGGCCCGTTGCAGGAACAACGTTTGTGTCAGCAGTAACAGCCTCTAATCAGACTGCGCTTGTAATTAGTGGGAGTATAGTCGGAGTACAGAGTCAAACTTATTGGGGGGATTTCGTGCATAAATGGTCAACGACGAACACAATCTTTGTAGACATACGTAGACGATGATTACGCCCCTAGCGAAGTATATAAGCCTGCTTCAATAATGGGCCTGAGTAGGAACGAGTTTGGGTCCGACTCGGGCTCGGAATCAAGAGTGGTCACTGGTGATGGGCGTAAGTATGCAGTATTCACATGCATATTACTACTGTATAGCTGCACAGGGTCAAATGTTGAATGGAAGTCGAACGTCCTTGAAGTTCCCAGAAGGTCTTTACTACGGGCACGGCGGTGAGAAGTATACGTACATTGACGTATGACAGACGGAGAGAAATACTTACTTCGCTATGGATAAATCAGAATGTATCATAAGTAGTAATAAAAGCCCAGCCACTTCATCCACGCCTTCTCGAGTTCGTAATGGTTTGAACCTCCAGAATCTAGGTTACGTAGATAAAGTCGGTTGCTTATTTTATGGAGGAGGAGGAGGAGACCGAGAGCAGTGTGTCGGAGGTATTAAGCTACGGCCGTCCAGGCTTCTCCGGCCGCTGTTAGAGGAAGAGAGTTTCCAGCTTCGAACGCAGTAAATATAGTTGAACTTCGCGCGGCAGGGCTGAATTTGTGGTAAACGATCGGCTATGTATATGACCAGTGACGAATCAAGCTGAAGGGGCAGCATACTCATTGGACGAATCCTGTGATGCCCGAGTTCTGACCTCACTCCGAGTCGTACTTTGGCCATGGTAATGCGGTAGTACGGTAATATAGTAGGTACAACAGTGCACACAGTGAACCTTAAGCGCTTAAGCTTCAACCTTGGAAGCTCCATATGTCCTTTCAGTGGTCCGCCGGCTTGCGTTCTCCTAAGTAAGGTATCACCGATGAATTATACTCAGAGTGAGTGTGGGGAACAAGCCGCTAGAGATCTTAGACCTTTCGAATCAATTTAGACGTTGTGCTTCTTACCCCTACATATGCATGCCTACAGATGCCTACCTCTCGAGTTCGCAAGAGTTCACTTTCTGTGGCTTGATTAATGCGTGATAGATCAATAGTTGTTCTGTCCAGGTCTTCGAAGTTCGCTTTGAAAGCTCTTCAACTATTTTCCGGGTGATTTTTGTCACAAAGATCCGATGGCGGTGGAACGCATTGGAACAACATAGCATACAATGTATTGGTGTTACATGGAATACAAACAACGATTTGAAAGCATACAGAAAGCCTAATATGAGAACGGAATAGATCAAGCAGACAACAGGACAATGAAACATAGACGTGTATACACATACGGCGATTGCTGGCCGGCAACCCTTGCCTGACACGACGCTTACAACTTGGCAGCATTAGCAGCGCTAATGGTCTGGCCGGCTGCTTTTGCGCGCTTTTTCAGCATAGCCGTCGACTTAGGCCCACGTACACCACCACCCCATTGACGACGGTGCTCGTCATACTTGTCCGTGCTAAATGCAAATCGACGCTCAGCACTCCTATATGTCAAAAGGAAAGAAACAACGTACAAGTTTGCCTTAGCGGCGCTGACAAGCGTAGCAAGCTCCCTCTGATCCTCACTCTTGACATCCTGAAGTGCAACAACAGCAGCCGTTTTCTTGTGCACGACGGTACCGAGACGGGCCTTGCTTTTGACGATCACGTAGGGCACGCCCATCTTGCGGCACAGCGCCGGAAGGTACACGACGAGCTCGATGGGGTCCACATCGTGGGCTATGACAACGAGAGACGCCTTTTTGGCTTCAACGAGTGCCACAATGTGATTGAGGCCGTATTTGACAAACATCGGTTTTTTGGTATCCTGCGCGACAATGTTCAGTCCGGATTCTTTGCCTTCAAAACGAAAAAAAACACGGACATCCTTAGCTTTACCCTCAGTCGTAGCCTCGGCTGCGGCTTGTAAACGAGCCTTCTTCTCGGCCTTAGTTTCAGGCCGGTATTTGTTGAGGAGCTTAAAGAGCTGAGTCGCAGTGTTCTTGTCGAGAGCGTGAGAGAACTGAGCTATAGCTGGGGGAACTTTGAGCCGTTGGTTGAGAATAACCTTTTGACGCTGGAAGCGGACATATTCAGGCCACTTCACAAAGCGAGTAAGGTCTGTCTTTGGGCGAATATCTTGTCCTGTATAACATGGTTTAGTTTATGCTCAGTCAGAGCAAGGAGTTCATGAACGCACCAATAGCGAAGTTCTTGGGTGATGCCTCGAATATGGGGTTCTTTTTTGTCTTGCTTTGTTTACCTCCTCCGAAGGGGGCAGCAGCAGGCTTTTTGGAAGATCCAGATTTGGCCTTGGGCTGGTCATTGAGACGGGGTCAGCAAGGAATCATGTAACAGATGATATTGCGCCACGGAGCTCTAGTGTTGCGTGCAAAGAAAAAGAAAACACAAAATATGTTATTCCTCTTTTTTGCGCGCGACCCAGCATGAAAAACATTGACAAGCTTCATCACTGGTCAAACCAGCTCAGCAAAGATAGTTGATAGCTCGAGCTTAAGCTGAGTATGAGCATTATCTTTGTCGTTTACTGAATTCTTGAGAGGGCCTGTTAGACCATGAAGACGTAAAAATAAGGACGAAGAGCTTACCGAAGACTGTCGAAGCATGCCAATTGAAAGCTGCTAGCGTTCCGAGGTGCATAACATAAGGCCCAACAGACGCCTGCTCACCATTTTGATTCGAGTTCGAAGAATATAGAAAAAAAAGGAGGGTATCGACTTCAAGCGTATATGTCAAACGTTGTGTTGACTGTTGACAAAAACAAAGTTAGAGTTCAAGGAAACCTATATGTTTTCTTCAAAGCTCCGCTCGGTAGCTGCCGCCAGCAGCCGCTTCCCACCTCGAAACACTCACGTCCTACAAAGGATATGTAGCTTTCAGCACCCAAACAGCTCCTTGCAATACGTGCATAATATTAATATTTAGCAAGTACCAAATATATTATAAGAGATATGATATCAGACATAGCAATGCAACAACAACAAGAAAGGGTCACCAAGTGAGAAAGCAGAAAAGTACACTATTCCAATACAAATATCTCCTTTTTCTAAAATCAGAACAATCAATCCTACTCCACGAAAAAAAATCGACTAATCGTACAAGATGCACATCCGTACCAGGGAAGAGCCAAAGGAAGTAAACTTGAAGCGGACTATTCGCCTCCTCCGGCCAATTCCAGAATCAGCCTACAAGCAACATCCATGAACACATACGGCGACACAATCTCGCCTTCATCCTTTCCCTCCTTTCCATCTTTACCGTCTTTGACATCTTTCTCGCTCCCAGAATCAGGAAGCTGGGTTTCTGGCACCGCCATATCGTATTTGCCTGCGCCAGGTTCGGTAGATGCTTTATAGGATTTCTTGTGGTTGAAGTCGACAAGGTAATTCACTGCATCAACCATGTAAAGCTGAAGGTTCATCAGCACCTAAAGGATTATCATCAGTATCGCCAATGGCTCGCGAAGAAGGAAGACCCATACTACTACGTCCTGCACCCTCGCCCGCGTCTCCACGAAATAGATCCCACTCGCCGCTTTCAAATCCACGTCCCCTCCTCCATCCAACCTTTTATTCCTCTCAATCCTCATCACTCCACCCTCCCCTCTCACGACCTTTGTCTTTACCCCTCCTAATCCACCCAACGTCCTCTTCTCTTTCCATTCCATCCCAAGTATCTTCAACGTCTTATAAATCTCCAACATAATCTCCATAGGCGGGCTCCGACTACGTATTCCAAAGTGCCACTTGGTCCGGTGCGAGTCACCCTGTCGATGCCGCCGACCTCCGCTGGAGCCCGCCGACCGTTTGGCTGAGACGTAGGAGGAGAGATGATGTTCAGCATGTTCGGGAGGATGTTCGGGGAGGGAGGAATTGAGTACGGCAAATGTGTTCACTTCAGCTTCGGGGTTTGAGTCGGGGAAGGGTGGGGTATAGTCGACCTCGTCAGCATCAATATCACCTTCCTCTGTTTCTGCTATGAACTCGGCCTCGAAGGGGTTCTCGTCGAGATCACCACCTCCTGGTGATAGAGCACTAGGGGAAAGGGCGTTCCTTGGCTAAAATGAAAATGTATTAGATACCTCCTGAAGGACGAATGTAACCTAGAAACGCACGTCTAACGCTGCCAGCTCGGCATCACGTTCTTGTTCTGCAAACACAGAAACTAAAAAAAGCTTCGTGAGTAATTAAAGACAGGTAAGCATTTGCAGAACTTACGATCTTTGCCTAGCCTCCGTTTATCTCTCAGTAGCATGTAAGCAACCTTGACCGCATTCCCATGCACACCGTCATCTCTCCGTAGACAAGCCCAAATGTCATCTTTTGTCACGCCTGCCATACGAGAAGCAAGATCGTCCACAACATCTTCCTCAATTCGTCCAAGGCCTTCAATTATCTCGAAGTCCATAGGATGCAGAGGAGGGCTGACAAGTGAAGACAAAGTGCCCAGAACAGGGCCAGGCTTCGGTGGAAGAGGAGATAGATAGCGGGGGAGGTCAGTTTGGAAGAAAGGATGTTGAATGATTTCGGGGACAGTTATGCGTTTGACGGGATCAACAGCAAGCATGGATTGAATAAGATTGCGAGCATCAGGCGAGACGTATCCAGGAATATGGTAAATACCGTCTAAAAACGTTTTGAACGTCGGTGCCTATGTCATAAACCAGAGGTACTCACGACTAATCTTCGAAAACAAAATCTGCACATCGTCGTCCTCAAACGGCAGTCTCCCACACAGCATAACATAAAGAATGACTCCAGAGCTCCATACATCGATTTCCGGGCCAGCATAGACACCTCCTCGAATGACTTCAGGAGCAGCGTAGTTCGGGCTTCCACAACTTGTGGTGAGGAAGTCGCCGTCAGATATCTCACTCGAAAGCCCAAAGTCTGCAATTTTAACGTTCTGATCGTCGTCTAGTAGCACATTCTCTGGTTTAAGATCCCGATGAACGATCTTCAGCCTATGAGAGTATTCAATGCCGGATATGATTTGTTGGAAGAAGCGACGAGCACGCGATTCAGGCAGACGTCCATTCTGCACGATGTAGTTGAAAAGCTCGCCTCCTGCGTATTCCAACACGAATATGATATCGGACGGCGTGAATATGACTTCGTAGCTGTGAGAGTGATGAAAAATTTGATTTGCTTTAGGAAAATGGCGAGCTCACAGCTTAATAATGTGGGGATGTCTCAGCGCCCTCATGTACTCAAATTCTCTCCTAACCCGAACCTTCGTCTTTTCTCTATTAATTTCGACCTTAGAGATGTATTTCATGGCAACTTGATGGCCAGTGATTGTATGAACGGCCACTGCATAATAACACGGGGTCAGTCGACCGAACAATGAGGCAGAAATTCTGAAGAAAATCATACTTCTGACGATTCCAAAGGTACCCTCCGCGATGTCTTTGATAATGGTGTACTCCCCAAGCTTTGAGGCGGGATATATTGGCGTTTGCTCCCCCATTTTCGTCGTCGTCGTCGTCTACAGAGAAAGGGACTGGCCGAAAACAGAAGCGGGGTAGCGCCAGCCTCGGTCTAGACTGTAGCACGTGGGAACGGTGGGACCCAACTGCCTTTTATGGAATCTACCTGTAGCGGGCCGCGAGTCGCATCTTCTACGAAGTTCTTTTGTCTCTTTCCAGTAAGTTTCTCAAGTCTTTGTCGGATTCAGTCTAATCACTCGTCTGCAGTAGATGCTTATTGTAAAAATTACTCTCCATTGGCGTTGTACTAATACACCCGGGATGGGTGTTTGCAATCCCTCGGAACGCACACCACCCGTTACTCTCCTGAGGTCCATCGGAAGCCACAACTGAGGCCCTACCGTGCTTGAGCGCTCAGTCCACAAGAAATCCAAGTTGCTCAAGTTGGTTTAATTGTCTGTATCGGTGGTGCATCATCCAACAGCATCCAACAGCCTTCGGTCTAATGGCGTATCATACAGAGTATCAGCGATACAATATGCCCAGGCTCCAGAGCGGGGCTCCGGTACACGGTACCCTTAGCCCTGCATATCTCTGCTATGACCTCAGGTATCGACACTTGGTCCTGAATTAGTCCTAACTTGAAGACTATGCTGGTGTTGGTAGACATCACTAGTTCACGAGACTTTGGTGAGGATCAATTCATGTAAACTTCTTCGTAGACCATCATTGAGTTACGAAATCTCAACTCACAAGCCAAGTGCGCCAGTAGCCGGCGGGGTCGAGCGTCGACAAGAACTCAGCGGATCCGTTTTCGGCATCTTCTCGACTTTCGGCCGACGGTTTGCTCTGGAGCCTGGATGACTAAAACTTAGTTCTACTTGGGGCTATGTTCTAATTCATCATACACATGTAAAACTTGCTCTGTCCGCTTTGTTCGTACTTATCGGAGCGTCTCTGCAGCAACTCTGTCAATACCAACTTGGGCCGATGGTTTATTTATGGCCGTTGGGTAATTCCCCCTTCTTGTCTCGCCAAATCTGCACAGCCTCTGCAGCACGACTCAATACAGCGGAAGATTACGAGCAAGCCGGGCACATCTTGCTAGGTTGACAGCTCTATGCCCTTCGTTAAGTACGTACCGAGATCAGAAACTTTTCCTTCAAATACTAATGTTGAGATGTTATCAATGGCAGGAAGGCTTGAAGTCAAGACTTGGTCCGTCGCAGACACTATAATAGCGCCCTTTCTAATTCATGTACTGAACCAAAGATGGCTCTAATGTCAGTGCTTCTATTAGCCAGCTCCCGTCGCAATAGCAGTGGATAATTATCTGACAACGTGCTGGAACTATATTCAAGCTCGCTTACAACTACGATCCTTCTGGATGACTTGATCGCAACTGGGCTGCGTCATCTTCCGGTCGCCCTGATCATGAGTTGTCTGTGCTTAAACTAATGTTATATAAGTACGTATAAAAGACTTGAGTTGGAAGTTCTGAAAATCCAGGTACAGTATCTCCTTCATGCCTTCCAACCTGGATCCCAATATTACCCGTCCCGCAAAGCCCGGACGAGCAGACATCACCCTCCCACCCATCTCCGAGATTTTTGGTACGTGCCTTACGTTGTTCCACGCAACTACTCGACTGATATTTTATTTCTCTCTCATTCTGAACTATAGATGTTGCGTACCGTGGGCGAGATCCGCGCACCTTGAGTACAGGATCGTCAGAATTCAAGGACGCCACTGGCCGACCTAGTTACGAGGTGAGTGCGGGGATCGCAAGCCGCCATAAGCCTCTCCTTGGCCACTTCCATGCATCACATCCTCAATGCCATCGATATGATCATCGAAAGATTTATTATTACTTACTATGTGTTTTTCCATTGTCTTTTGATGTTTAACTTACTCTGTCCCATCTTCCACTGGTCTCCACAGCCATACACCTCTTCCCCAGCATATTTCCCCTCTGTACCTTCCTTTACCCCGCCCCTGGCCGAGCCGACTGGCTATGCTCGACGCCCGCGTACCCCTCCTGACCTCCATACCCAGGGCTTGTATGATCGTGTTCTAGATCAAAGTCATTGTGAGTGTATCAACTCTTCATCATTCACCTTTTTTTTCTTACACATGTACTTCGAAACACCCACCGCCTTTGATAAATCATCGGGCTTGCGACTTTTAATAAATTGATCACCAAAACTGACTTGGATTGAATCGGGTTGATCACTACTCTCCGGGCGCTCCGTTCAATTGGACGTCTTTGGCATCTTCCTACCACAAACGGGGCGATTTCTCCAGCTTCAGCGAGTTATCACTCTTCGTATCAAGAATCAGGGCAAAGAAAGAGTTCTGAATATCATCAAACGCGGTACCATACCCACGACTCAATTGCAGGCTCAAGTTCAAGCTCCCACCATCATCACGGCTTGTCGGAGTTTCGAGGGTCGAATTACGGTGTGGGTACGGGAAGAACATCGGGCGTTGGGCATGACCGCACCAGAAGGCTAGAAAATGACTACGCTACTTTAAGTAATTCGCGTACGGGCACCATCGGTGAGTACAGATTTTTGTCTATTCAACATATATGTTCTCAGTACGTAACTGACGAACAAAGGGTCCGACGTTGATATGACGTCGAAGACGATGTCCCCTAGCATACCGAGCTTGAACTCTTCCTATACCTCAGATTCAGGAACTCGCCGTTCAACCTCTTCAAGGTCATTTCGACAGGATACCACATCGAGTTCAGGCTCGGGTACAGGTCCGACGAGTTTGCCGACATCAGCAGTGCTGCAAAGCCAGAGATTTGAAGGTCTAGCTAGATCTCGGTCGGCCTCGGGATCATTATCAAGGTTGGTTCGGCAGTTCCTAATTCTTCAGACCTTGACCCTGCACAGAGTTCAGTTACTGACAGTATCAATTACATAGTGCTTCTGTGACGGCACACCATTCGCACGCAAGACAAGAAGAATATGAATCTGAACAGGGCTATGATACCAGTGCTCCTACTTCCAGTGCAACTTATCAATGTACGTATTGTTTAAAGGTGTTCTTGAGACCTAGCGCGTTGAAGGTGAGCTTGATTCTTTACTTTGACATCGTGTGGAATGCGTGTATGTCGTGTGTATGGAATGATGGGTGGTTGGTTCATTGCCAATTGGTTCTTGGTTGCAGCTTGCGGGATTTTAGCCCGGGTGCAGGTTGAGGCTTTCCTTCCTTCCCTCCGACTGTTTCAGCGCTGAGCGCCAGCTTCTGGTGAAATCTTCCATACCTACATCACCCTGAACGCGAGTGATGACTTCCTATTGTTTCTTTCTTTAAATCCTCCGCACCTTCGATTTTCCAAAGAAAACAACGTAATGGCTTAGAGCTAACCCTGCCTTCTCTTCTCAGACTCACCTCATATCTCACACTGGAGAAAAAGGTAAGCACTACTTCGTCCTATTCAATGACTAATGATTAATTTCTTTCTTCCACTCACAACCACCACAATTTTCCTTTGTTACACCGTAATTTCAACCACTTCTTCCAATACTTTTCCCCTCGCTGCCTCAAACCTTCTACTACTGATACGATCCCCATTACGATTCGATTTACCTTCCGTCGCGACTCCAACCCTCACTGGCTACCAGACTGGGAATGCACCGAAGATGGTTGCGGCCGGCGATTCGGCGTGCGGAGTAACATGCTCAGGCATGTAAGGTTAATCCATCAAGGAACGGGAATGGGAATGTCTCGACACCCAAGCTCTCGAGGGAGCGATCCAAGAGGAGACTCAGAGGAGAGCAGTGATGTGTAATGCGTATATACATACGTGTTGCCTCTAGACTTCTTACAATCACTAGCTTCTCAGACCCGGCCTAAAATTCCTACTTCTCCTACTCATACTTTCATTACTTATTACTATTTCAGACGAACTTGACGGCTGCGGGCTGCGGGAACAGAACCTAGATTTGGAATAGCCCTGGGTGGGATTTGTACTGTAGTCATTGTACGTACGTGTATGTATCTTGTGCGGGGCAGATCGTTGCTACCTAGGTGACTCATAGAGGCCGGCTCTTCATGTAACTTATACAGTTTTGGCAATGTTTTTTTTTCACAGTTCTTGTCAATTCAATATACCTCCTTAGGCGAGACTCAAGCTAGTTCAAGCCACAAAGGACGACTCAAATCAAAGCTTTATCCGAACTTCCATGTCCTCTTCAAAATTACAGGACTCAAGCTGGTTCAAGCCACAAAGATCGACTCAAACCCTTATCCGAACTTCCGTTTCTCTTCAAACTCGCAATAAGTAAGCATTCTCCGTTCTCCGTATGTACTTTGAATAAATCATCAAAATAATCATCGATACAAAAAGACTCGAAACGTAAAACTTGACATCTAATTGGTCGTCGCATTCGTAAAGCTCGTCGTAGCAAACCCAACCCGATCGTTAGTACTGTCGAACACGGAATAGAACCTCTCGAGGAAGACGTAGCCGTTGACGAAGTCAAAGCCGTTACCCGAGCCTGCCAGTATAAAATTTCAACTGATTAGTCCCAGATCGTGTGCCAAACGAGAATGAGAATGGCCCAATTGATGGCAGACGTACCAATATCCTGAGCGACGAGGTATATCGTATCAGCGCTTCCACCGATCTCCGTATTCAGAGAACGAGGCCAGATTTGAGCGTTTGGCGTTAACTCAAAGTCGGTCTGGAAGGAAGTGAAGCAATGTGACGAGATCAGATTGCTATGCAAGGTGTAGACATCTAAGGGAAGGAAAGTACTCACCCCACCAATAGTGAAGATCAAACTCTCCAACGCATCGTATTGCTCCGAAGTGATGGAGTAGAGGCCGGTAGCTGAATCGAATACACCGCCGGTAGCCGCCATGTAGGTGTTGAAAGTGTCGGTTGGAAGGTAGAGGAGGGTTGTACCGCTGTATGATCCATTATATAATTAGTTGAGGGATGAGACGAGATTGAAGAAGGAAATGAGAACGAACGTATCGACGATACCGGATGAGTTGGTCATGATGGTTGTTCCATTGTACGAGATCGTCTGTGTGATACCCCACCATTCAAGTGTTCTCGGACTGTAAGTAATATCTGTCAACTTGTACACAGAATAATATATTCACTCTATTTACTTACGTGAACGTGATGTCTCCAGTGAACTTCGACTCATCCACTCCACCTAAGCAACCATACGATGTTCAAAATACACTAAAGGCGAGCCCGAGATGAAGTACTCACCGAAGAACAACTCTCCATTGGGATCCTCTTCTTCAGTAGTAGGCTCGAATGAAATCCCAACAACCTCAGTCGAGATAGTACCCTGGCTAAACAGATTGTCTGTAACTGTAGGGACAGTGTCTTCTCCATCTACCGTTCCCTCTGTTAGATCCGTGGGCCCGATTCTACGAATGGAGTTCAGAGCCCTGACCGAGAAGTGTAACTGAAAGACAAACATACCCAAGAATACCGTCGACTCCTTGAAAGCCTTCGGCTATGAACGCGTCCCCAATAGATTGAGTCGGGATGACTAGGTCGCTTGTAAGAGATACAGTGTCGATATATTCAGTACCTAGAGTAAACGAAGCGAAAATGTCAGGAACGGTGAAATCGACATCATTAGCGAAAAAAGAGAAGATGATTTACCGATGAAGAGTCCTGATCCGTACGAAACAGCCACGAGATCGCCGGTGTTGGTACTCGTGGAACTTGGTGAGTATCTAGTCCCAGCACCAACCTTTTAGAATTCAATAAGTAAATGTTGAATAATAGAACCATGATTACGAACCCAAGTATTTGAGCTACCAGTGTCAACGATCAAGTCAACTGTAATAAACAGCATATGTATTAGTCAAGTATCCGACAAATACCGAGTTTTATTTTTGATATTCACAACTTTGGGCGTTAGCACCGACGCTAATCGTTGCGAGATAACTCACAACCTCGTTGAGAACAGGTTCTCCTTGCCTCTTGCCTATTTTGCCCGCTGACCGATCCTGGAAGTTCTGTGCCCTAAGCAGCCCAGATTTGACCAGATTGTGTCCACTGGTGATGTTGACACGCTTAGCGAGAGGCACGCTGAACCCGCCAGAGCGCGGCGTAAGCTCGACTGGACTCGCAGCGCTGTATACAGCGAGAAAGACGTAAGTGAAGAGAGATAGAGCAGAAAGCATGATGTACTATCCGAGTCACTGAGATAGGAGACTAGGCGGTACTATCACCTTGAGACCTTGATACAGCATGCGCCCATTTTTAAAGGTTCAGCTGGAGATATAAACTCATGACGTATAGTAATGGCCATTGCATAGAAGACGAGTTCTCAATTGATAGGACCCGGGGCTTGGCATAACGGGCCGTCCTATTATGCCTCGTTTCCATCGGTTCCAGAAACTGTACCTGGATGATCTTTGAAGGACTGAAAATTGAGGTTATCAGAATTCGCCACTTCGGGCCCGAGAACTGCTGGGCGACGCTGGCGGTGGAGGAATGCAGGTCCTGGTCGCAGCGATTGAACTCATTGAGCTCGTCGTAGTATACCACTCTTGTCGGCTGGTTCATCACTAAACCAATACCCGTTCGGCGCAACATTCGTGAGGGGAGTAGCCGGTACTATGAGTACAATAAGATCAACAACAGAAGTTGAACAACTTCAACAACCTCGTGAATTACGTTGATTCTTCCGAGGGGATTCTGATAACGAACCTTGTTGAAACCAGCGTAGATTCATCGTAGACCAGGACCGCGCGCGCGAGGATGTGCGTGGGATCAAGATATAACAATACTCATGGTAAGAAGCCTCGCTAAAACTTGAAAAATAAGCAAATGAGGCAACCTCTGATGCAGCAGGATACGACTTCATACCATAGGCTGTAGCCCTAACACTCGTGTTCTCACTCTGTTTAAGCCAACATCGGTCCTCTCTGACCGCTCTGTTAATCTTCCGAGCGTAAGAATTGTGTCATTCCTCGTTATCGTCTCCCAAAATTGCTATCATCTAAGGAAGACGACAACAATTCATTGTTGAATCAATGGCTGTTATCTGGACCGCGGGCCCCAAATTGCGTTAGGGGAGAAGAAACTTACAGATCATGCGAGAATAGTCCTGTTCAACCAGTTCCGATAGATAAAGAGAAAAACTTGGATGTTACTGGCGGTTCAAAATAGAATAGGATCACTTGAGGATGTTATCCGGTGTCGGGAGCGCATAAAGCGCTGAAACTTGGAGCAGAAGCTTTGAAGGCAAGATTGGAAGCAAGTACTATCGCACGAAACCATGCCACGTGACGGCAACCTACCTGAAACTATTCACTCTCCTTCTCACCGGGGACTAAGTATATAGGCTAAAAGTTACAAAGCAGATGAGTAAAGCGCGCGCAAGAATGTCAATAAGTTGCTCTATACGATCAAGAATAAGATACACGCTACAGCCGCACCAAACGGCAAATCAGATCTATGGGCTCGTCCTTCATTTTGCACCTTTGTTTCCACTTCTCGAATTAAACCCATTCAACGCCCGCCACACATCCAATCAACATAGCATCCACCTTCCCACCCGTTCTCTTTTCAATCCATTCATCTATCCTCTCAAAAAGAGGCAGCGCAAGCTGTCCTTCATTTTTTGCACTCTCGAGATGTGCTCGTTTCCCAGGCCACATGCCCTCTTCCTGCATACCAATAAAGTTCACCAGTAGACGTCCTTCTTCCGGCTTTTCGTCGCTGGAATTCGAATCGGAGAGCGAAGGGAGCTTGATGACCAAGTCGAGAGACCAGGTATCTGTACCGTAGAACGATGCTTCCTTGACGTGATGCCGCGTATGTTCGTTAGGGGGATTATCGTCCAGATTCCATTTGAGTACGTGTGCATCGAAAGCGATGACTGTTTATTGGAAGGGCGGAAAATTAATTCGTTAGTACCTGCATTGTCAAACTCGAGAAGAGTAGGATAGAAGACATACCTGTCCAAATCAACCCAGGATGGTACACTTCCAATTTCAAACTCCTCGTCCCAGCAACGAGATCGACCACGTCATCAACCGCGGAAATTGAGAATCCTTCCTTCTGCCTCTGTTGTGCACCTGCCATAGACCCCGACTCGGACGATGACCAAGGAGAAACGTAAGCGGGGTCAACCGACAACGGGATCTTGTAAGGTGTGAGGAACTAGATGGAGAACAAAGGGACACCACGTCAATACAACGTCCGAGAAGGTGGATATGAACTTAGAACAGACGAACCATAGAGAACGGATACATAGTATCCCAATCTGAATTATAATGATCCATAATAATGGGCTCAGGTGCAACCATTACCACCATTTCCTCTTCCTCCTTCCTTCCTTGGCGCGGACTACTTGGACCATTCCCATTACCATTGCTGTGGCTGCCAAACTCAAGCGCGATATCCTTCACGAGTTCCTCGAATCCAGCCGCCCCGTCCGAGGTAGACAGGTGGAGGTGATGTTCACCTGTCGTGACCTATACATGAACAACGAATCTTCGTTAGTAAGCATGCTCAAGAGCAAGTGAAATCTCACCGAGACGAACATTTTCAGTTCTCAAAATGTATACCCTCTTCTGATGCATCTCATCGAACGGTTCCTTCATCCCAAACACCGCCATCCCAACAACCGTAGCGACACTCGAAAACAGAATGGCTTGGTTCAAAAACGCTCTTTCACTTCTAACCCTTCTCTTTCCACCCTGACTACTCTGGCCATTTTCCTTCCCTTTGCCCTCCACGAAACCATTCTGCTGCTGAGGCACAGAAGTGACGTCTCCAGCGACGTCAAACCGGCGAACGAACGGTATGAAGAGGGGGAAGGAGAGTGCGCAGATGCATGATACAATAGTCGCGATGAGGTTGTCAGCTGGTGCAGAGGCACCGATACGGCCCGTCTATGGGACATTGGCGTTAGTGAGGTGAGATATGATGAAGTGTGTAATTAGAGGGGGAAGGGGAAACTTACCAGCGGAACAAAAACCTCCAACGCCGGGACGGCCGCCATCGTTCCCGTAATCAGTGGGACCACCTGGGCTACCGCATACGTCACTAACGACAACTCCCTCCCCCTCCCTCTCCCTCCTGCCCCGGCACCACCAATAAGAGAACCCAAGGTTAAATCAACCATCGCCCCCGCCAACCCCGAGCATCCAACTAAGAAAAACAGACTCGCGGAGCCCACACCAAGGCACTGGACACCGAAAGCAAGAAGAGCTTGTACGAGTACAATCGCAGCATAAAGTAGTCGTTCACCACGACTCGAGTTCGTAGCAGTAGGTGAGGGGAAAGGGAAGAGTACTTGAGAGAGTAATGCACCTAGCACACTCGGCGGCCCATACAAGATAATTGGGGAGTATTCATTTGAGAACCACGACAATGGTTTTTGAAGGATGAATTTCATGAGGAGTGCGGTGATGTTTGATCCTATAAGGCTACATACGAAAGCTAGGATTGCAGCGAACATAGCGCTGCCCATTTCTTTTGCTTTTGTACCTAAGCCCACACCGGCCTCGTAAGGAACGAAGCCGGCAGAGACGACTGCTACTACCGCCAGTGCCAGTCCCGCGCTGACGACTTTGGCGGTGCTGAAGGAGTACATGAAGAATTTGCCCAGGAGGGAGTAATACACTGTCGTTGGCTTTTTGTAGCCTCCTATGAGGGAGGGGAGTTGGGAGGAGGCGGGGAGGGTGGAAGGTGGTGTGGAGAGGTGGCGTAGGAGGGCTAGGGTATTGATACCCATGTTCTGGGCTACGCCTAGTTCGATGTTTTCTACTAGGTCCTAATGAGGGGTAAGAGTTAGGATGAGAGAAGGGCAGCGGAAGAGTGGACATACCTTGCGCATATGATAAAGATAACTATTCCCTACTACCGCTATCTGCAAGACGATACTCGTCAACAAAGGGCAAATATTACGAACGCGAAATACTCACATCAAGTCCTGTAACATTCAAATAATACTCAAACTGCCGGAAATCAGTGCTGTGGAAAGAAATGTCGTATTCAGTATGCTGGAAGTTAAAGCATGAAGAAAAACACTTACTCTGACAGGATAATTCCCGAGCTGAACACATCATTCGCCACGACCGTTCCGAAAGGGCTCGGTACATGCGAGTACGCCTCGATCATCTGCTCGGAGGTGGCTTGGAAGAGGAGTTCTCGCCCTGTGGTGCCTGCAGCTGCAATCCAAGTGGAGAGGGTCAGAGTTGCGCTTTACGGTATGGTGAAGGAGAAGAGTACCTTCTAAGTTGATAACTGCGCGTATTCTAGAGGGATGATTGATGAGTGAACAAGTTGGAAGGGAGAAGGGATGAATGCGTACGTCGGAGCAACGGGATGTTGGGTCGAGAATAGATGAGATCCGTCCTGTAAAGACTCTTCTGCATTGTTGAACACTGAATATATTTCCATTAGCCTCAACGAATAGGTTATATACACCAGGACCCTACTCACGAAACACAATTGCATACTTCGGCTCCCATTTAGGTGTCTGAACGAGCACCCTCATACACTCTAACATAACTCCAACTGACAACGCGTCGTCCGCCGCGCCAGGCGTAGGGAGTGTGCTGTCGAGATGCGAGTTAACAAGCACAGCGTGCTCTTTACCCTCGGGCGTACCATCCGAGACGCGCACGATGATGTTGGAGAGATTGACGTAGGTCTTGTATAGGCGTTCGCCCATCATGTCGAACCTAATACCAATAACAGCGCATTAGGAAGGCTGTTGACTCTTCCCAACCAGAACGGTACTCATTGACTCACCGATGACTGCCACTCCCTTCCTGTCTCCAAATCTCACACTCCAGCTTCCTCCCAGTCTCTTGAGTGACGATTCTGTCGCAGTCTTCCTTAAAGTGCACGACCTGGTCGTACATCCACTTGTCCCCCAACGCATGCTCGTATGTTCCTGGCGTGCGGAACCCGATGTCTTCAGAGAGATGTTTAGCGACTCCGAGGATTCTAGCTTCGGAGATTTGAGGAAGTTTGGTTTCTGGGTTAATTCTAACCGTGGATACGCGTGAAGTATGAGTGAAAATTCGAATTTCACTGGCGAAAAAATTGGAGAAACATACAGGTCGACTAAAGGCTCAGGGAGAGCTGTTCATGGTACAAAGTTTGAAACAAACCACACATTGAGTTCCCATTCAAATGATAGAGAAGGAAGCTTACTGGTATGTTGACGATACGTCAACCAGGGTATCCCAATGAGAGCAGGAGAAAGAGTGAGAAGAGAGGCAATTGGGCCTAGACGACGACGCGTCTTGGCAGTTTCTGGGGCCATTCTAGTTCAACGTTCGACCGAGACTAGCTCTGTAATAAGTAATAAACAGGTCTACAGAGTCCTCTGGTTTGAATACGTAGCTAGATGAACGCCATAAAAGGAACTCGATGTATACGGATCCGGATGACTGGGCACTGGTGACACAGCACCGCGACGAACGGGGCCCTACGAGGCCACGGGCGCTTGTTACTCCTTCAGGTGGATCCAAGGTGGACCCGTCCAGGACTCGATAGCTGGCTCGTTCATATTCATAAGTGTTCTCCTGGGTCTTCATACTGGTCTGGCTGGTCTTTGTAATGAATTGCTTAAGCTCATGTTCGTATTATCTTCGCTAGCTTTTGCTACTCTACTCTCGGCTCAAGCCTTCAAGTGTTCTAGCAGCTAGCAGTATACATCTTTGAAACTGAAATTCCAAGCTACATAGCTCTAGCATGTCTTCCATTAAATTCCTGTTTCTCTCACTCTGTATCGCCCTACTATCCTACTTCTTCTTCCCAGATTTCCCCTCTCACCTCCACGTCTTCAAACAACGCCACACTGCACCCCCAATCTCCCCAATCTCTACCCTCCCAGCAAACTGCACCTCACCTACACCCCGCACTTGCACTTTCTACCGTACCTGTCTTGAAGCTCACTTCCACTGCGGGCCAGCCGGCTACCCCCTCTCCTTCGGCGAAAAATTCTGCTCCAAGTTCTCCTTATCTTCCAACGCCGACCGGCTCACCCCTGCCGGCCAAAAATGGATGTACGATACAATGCACTGTCTCCAACTAGCTCTAGTCCCACAACTCCAGCTTCCTGCCCCCACCACGAGCGCCGAGCGAATGGCCTCGTGTAAGAAGCTCGAGGATAAGGCATTTTCTACGCATGCCCCATGTTATCTTTCCTCGGGGCTGTGTAAGCTTCCACCGGAGGATTGGGTGGTGATTGTGGAGATTATACGGCTTAAGACGTTGGTACAGAGCTGGGAGGCTTTTGAGAGCAGTTTACAGGCGGAAGAGGGGTGCTTGAAGTTTTTCGAGTGGGTTGTGGTGCATAGGGTCGAACATGGGCTTTGAGAGTCCTGCGGACTCTGGATGACGGACTGACACCCATTCCGGAACAAGGGTCGAGAGCCAAAGCAAATCATTCTCGAAACCTTCCCTCTAATCTGCGGAAAAACTTGTTCGGGGCGTCTCGATTGATCTCTTCGTTGATATATGTTTTTCGTTGATTTTTCCACCGCCGTAGCCTGATCTGCATGATGATATCGAGTCGATGTATGGAGCCAGAATATTTTTACAGGTGCGATCTGCTGATATCTGCATGAGATGATTTCGATCTTAAATCTGCAAATCAAATCAAAGACTTACTCAAAGCGGGTCTTCGTGCAGCCTATGCTAGCTTACTAGTGGCTGTCTAGCAGCATTCTGCGTACGATTCGTCACATAAAAATGCTGTTTTGGCGCGAAATCTTCCACCGCGTCCTTATTAAGTTCTGAGAACCCAGGCGCGCGGGAATTGGGGCAGTCAAGATAGACAATGGCGACGAGAGTAAACAGCTGGCATTGTAAAGCGCGATATCATAACAACTTTGTATCTGAGATTTAGGCTCAGTAATGGGAGAGTATCCAATTTTCAGTTGACACTTACTGAAAAGGCCGGTTTGAACGTTGATCTAGTAGTAGTCGTTGAAGGCTCTGGGTCCTCGTATCAAGCTCGTAGACTCGCGTTGGGAAATATACATGGACTCCCTGGAGTTAAAGTCAGGTTAGAGTAGAATTGAAAGCTCGAAGAAAACTGGGGAATAGAAAAATATTCGTAATACAGATTTGATAAGCAACGCCACGTGAACGTCCGACCACGAGCCGCGCGTTAGGCCGAACAGCGGAGCATAAACTGCTGGAAACTTCGCTCGGGCCAGCGCTCTCGCACGTTAAACGTTGACCACGACCTTGAACTTGTTTCAAAACATCTTCTCTCAGCATGTGTCGGCTACTAAGGAACAGACCGACTGGGATTAGTTCAATTTTGACCTTCTTCTCCGCAATACTTCACAAGACTATGGTGGAGCCACACTTCAGACTTTTATGCACGCTCAGAAGAGTTGGTGAATTTAGTTCCAACAGGAGTTTACTAGGGACTTTCCAAGTTCAAAAACTTATAGGTTTTTGAGATCATCGAATATTGGTATCTTGAAATGCATGAAACACCTTGGTCATATTTGAGCCTTTCAATGTAATTGCTGCTTCAATGTAAGCCTGCAGCTTACATTCTCTCTGTTGATTGTTGGGTTGTGTGTTTGTTTCCAGAGCGGGGGAGGGTGTAAGCCTGCGGCTTACCACGCGAGACACAACCACCTGATCTGTACGTGACTTACGCGCTACAGCTACAAGTACAAACATTCCGCTCCTATATATTTCACGTCCCGTACATACGATGATACTTACCTCTTTATTTGGTACTCTCATCATCTCGCATAGTTTTCCTCTCATCACTCTCATCCATCTCCGTCTTAATATAGACGTTCTGCAGATTCGTTCCGTGTTTGATCGTTCCTGTTAGTGTTGCCTACTGTGAGAAGTTCACGGCAGGCTTCCACTTTTTTTTGAATCTCGCTCATCGTCTAAACACCCATAGACATAACCCAGACCTGCACCCAGACCCGTGACGAAGACCACAAAGTCTGACTCATTAGTACCTGTTTACTTGATCCTGACCCTGCACTTGTTGAAACTCAGAAGTCATGAACAGGGGTAGAAAGCCTAGTTCGACTACAAGAGGACGAGGCACCCCCTTGATTGCACCAGTTAACGACCACCACACCTGCTCTACTGGTCCTGTCGAATTGACAGGTGATACTTCTATCCAGCCAACCCCAGAAGAACCCAAAGACGAAGTCGTCGGCGACTACCTCGACGATTTTGTAGATATAAACGGTGAAGTACACCATAAGCATCCTGCCTGCTCATCTGCCACCGTAGACGCTCCAGTCACTCTAGACCCCGTCCCCCTTGCCCTGGGAACTCTCGTACCCACAAACAACGCGCATATATCCACCGATCCCCCGCCTAACGATGTTGGATCCGATTTCGAAGAAGACGTCGAACATAACTCGCTTCCATCTCTTAACAGTGTATCCAATTTGTCTGACGACGAAGAACCCATCAAATTAACCACTATTACTTCCACCCTGATCCCCACCTCGCATAACATGTCCAAATACGCTACTTGTAAAGCGGCGGAAAGTATGAGCTTGCTGCCCAGAATCTCGACTGGCATCCTCCTCCCAGACATTCTCAAGGACTGGGCAGACGGGTGCAAGGACTACTTCAGTTTCAAAAGCATCGACGAAGAGAAACAGGTTCAAAAGGTCCTCGGTTGTTTTGACGACCTCTCCATCCGCGAACATATCAACTCAGACCGCGAAAGGATCACGAGCCTCACCTTCGATGAGTTCGTGGTCGAAATCAAGAACAACTTTCTTCAAAAGGACTGGGAACATTCTACGAGGAGGAAGATGCGTGGCCTGAGGATGGCTCCCAATGCCTCCGTAATGGTCACAGCATACATCGCCTCGGTTCGCCGTTACAATTCCTTGCTCATCGGGACTGATTCGCACTTGACAGACGCAGCCTTGATCGAACAGATTGAGGTTGGCTTCGACAAGACTCTAGAAAAGAAGGTAGCTGAAAAGAAGAAGGTTGATTCGAACTCAGACCTACATTCCGAAAACCTGGCGAAGTATACCGCTGCAGTACAGGTCCTCGATGATGAATGTCGAGACAACATCTGCCTTGCGAAACGCCTTATGGAGGAGACCCTGCGTGTACAGAATCGCAATGGTTGCTCATCGACTCCCTATGCTGTTTAAAAGTGTCAAAAAAGAATTTGCAGAAATTCTGCACCGCCTCTCTTCAATATGTGTATCTGCGTAGACCCCACCATATAGTATGACTGTTACCTTATGTATGCATCCACAACACACACTATGTATACACACAACATGGTATGTGCACACACAACATGGTATGCACATGCACAATATAGTATGTGTGCATGCACAACATGGTATGCGCACACACAACATAGTATGTGTGCACACACAACATGGTATGTGCACACACAACATAGTATGTGTGCACACACAACATGGTATGCACACACACAACATAGTATGTGTGCATGCACAACATGGTATGCGTGCACACAACATAGTATGTGTGCACACACAACATGGTATGCCCACACACACAACATGGTATGCCCACACACACAACATGGAGGTATGTGTGCACACAGATTACAGAGTGGGCTGCTTAT